>JAQFYE010004737.1:0-12941 GCA_034694305.1 Protaphorura glebata
TGGGAGGTATGGCTGTGTGGAAAGACTCAGAGCAGCAAATTGAGTTGCGACTACCTCAACAGAGAGACAGAAGAGGACTGAAAGAGAGACAGAAGAGGACTGAAAACAAAGACAAAGGACTGGTCCGGATGTTTTGTCTAAAACTGCCTTGAATTAAACCAGGTTTTCTCAATACTTCAATAGCTATTGTTAAACAAGAATCAGTTTTTTTAAAACTTATCTGGCCGGTTTAAATTTTACTCTTACTTGTACGGGCAAACCAAACAAAAAAATCTTGGACTTTTTTATACCAGTGAAAGTACCTATTAAGTTTCTCTCGCTGTAGGCTGTACCGATTTCTTTGGTAATTAATTTAAACAAAGTGTGGGTTAACAGGAAACCACTTCCAATATGTATATACTCGGCATATCGGATAAAAATTAATCGGAATGGTTACATCTTTAAATTTCTTGGGACCCGTCGGATCTGAATTGTCTTCCGAAATAAATGCCGTTTCCGTATGTAACCTTAACGTAAATGATGTTATTTGAGTGTCATAGGTTTATCCGCTGGAAAAATCTTTGCAGTCATGACCAGGGCGACTGAATGAGTAGTCCTGGGATGCGTTATCCTCATTAGGATATTACTGGCAGAATGAATGAAATATTCGGGTACTTTTTAATCCGTACTCCTTAATCATAATATAATTGGCAGAATGGCTCACACAAGAATAAGCTTTGCTGTGTAAACTCATCATGCGGTTTCGGTGAGACGGTTGGGTACTAATGTGCTAATTTCTTATACGTATCTTGACTGTATAAACTAAGAGTAACTTGAGCTGTCCTTTCCGTTGTTTTTTATATTTGGGAACATATGTAATAATCAAGATGTATATTTAGGTTTTGAATCATCGTTTGAAAGAGAGCAGCCCACTCCAAATGGCGTATACTATACGCGTCTCAATTTTGTTTTAAATTCTCAGACTACAACATAATAAATAGGCCAAGGGAGAAGATATATGACGCGACAGTTTCGACGCATAGGACTCGCAAAGTGTTTGTATTCGTTGAGTTGAATCATATTTGTTCAATTGAAACTGCATTTAACCACTATTGGTTTGAAATCCAGAGAAATTGATTTGGTTTGAATCTACGACACATTATTGCGGATCAGTGTTACTTGAGATAAATGATAAATAATTACACGAATGAATGAAAATAATTCGGATGAACAATAGAAACATAATTTTCATACGGAACATTTGACTAGAACATTTATTTTACAAGTTGAGCGCGGATACATTCAAATTCAAGCATTTTTTATAATTCTTATTATTTTTAGGGCAAGAACTTGTCCACAAAACTCAAGAGTAAACACGAGAATGACTTAATTCAAATGTACATGTTACAACATTTTAAATTTAGTACCACTAAATCGATATGGAACATTTCGTACATTACATACATGTAGGAACCCTGAGGTATTACGATACTCAGGAATCTGGAAAACACCGAGTCCAACTTAAGATTTTTACTCAAACTTAAACTTGCCATTTACTTCAACCGGCATTACCTTTATAACTTTACTTTATACTTTTAGTAAACATGATTGCCCGAGAAAATATTCTTAGACTGCACCTCTCCTATTCTATTTTTACAAGAAGAAACACAGACAATTTCTCTCCGGTGAAAGTAACGATTCGACGAAACCGTTTCAACACGCGATGAATTTCCACAATGAATTGGCCAGAGTAATATTTTGGAATCTGTGGACAATCAAATAAAAGAAATGATTTAGCGGAATTACTTACAAATACATTTTGCATTCGGAGTGATTTTATTTATGATAGAAAACTCACCATTAAATAAGTCTCGCATTACTCCATAGAAGACAATTTGAAGGTACTGGTACTGGTACAACCACATAGGCAGAGGTGTTTATAAATTGGAGCATGGTAAATATAGACTAAGAATAAGAAAATCAATCATCTGCATCTACTTCGGAATGTACACCTCGTATTTCTAGTGGCAATTGCAAAGCTGTTGCTAAAGGTGGGGACTGCCGGATTCAATGTCAACAAACATTGTTGATGAGTCATGTGGTATAATTTTGTTGAGATATTTTAGTGAGACTTTGTAAGTGTTCTCATGGAGATCAGTTTGTACTGAGTGTTCAACTTTGGCCTTGGATTCGGCAGGAGTATTATTATAATTCATCATCCCAACATCAGCTCTTTCAACGGAAATAATTGTTGAATCCCTCCGGGAACACCCCACTTTGAAACTAGTATTCAAAAATTGAATTTCTTGTGAACTATTGGTGGCATATGTACACATTCCCTGCTGATAGTCCGGTGTTTCGATCTTTCCCTGGGTTTCCTTACTACGACGATAATTATCAAAACCAGTCAGCAGAAAACTTTTGTCTTTAACCTTAGATTCGGCTTTATCTCAGGTTAGCCCACTGCCACTCAACGCACTTTTCATGCACAAATTTAATGGAATCTGATTTGTTTCATAGACTGAGGACAGCAATTTCTTTGTAATTTGGGCAGCGACTGGTGCTGGAGGTGATGCCTTGGTGGGTGGTGTAAGAGACGACCCAGTGCCGAATTCATTTCTCATAATAAGACTATGAATGTAATCAGACGTTTCAGCATGAGAAGAAGTCATCGGTGGTTTTAACAGGCTTTGTTTCAGGGTTGACATTTCAGGAACGTTCGTGCAAATAGGTCTTGTCAACGCAGAGGCCAATTGTGGGTACAATTGGACCGGAGTCTTGGGAATCTTGTCAATCTCATTCATCGTTACCACTTCAGGTTTACTGTTAAACATTGAGAAATTTGGTTGTGGTGATGGTTGTCGCTGCGGGGACGGAGTTCTTGTTCTAGACATATCCGTGGCTGGAGGAGTCAGAGTTCTCCGCCGAAATTTTTTGTGACCAACAACATTGTACTCAGAATCCGTGGACCCTCTTCGGTCAAACCCCATTCCATGTTGTAATCCCTCAAATCCATCGTAGTAATTTGAAACGTACTGATTATCAATCATTGGAGGGGCCAAGAGAGCTCTCTTTAAAACTGGCATTGTCTCCTCCGGTGTGTTGTACATTGGAGTCTCAAATGTCTCTGATCTGGAAGGACTTGAACCAGAACCGGAATCTATTCCAGAGTCATTACTTGGGCTCACCGGGAAATGGGTCAGCAAGGAATTTGTGTTGTTGAAAGGACAATGTTGAATCATGGGTTGATTAGTAGATGGTAATTCTTCGGTTTCCATTGAAATATCATCATCATCCGTGGTAATATTCTCTTCAAATTTCTTTCCGTCACTATTCCCATCCCCCATCTTAAAGGAAAGTAATTTAGCACTGTGCAGTGTGTTGAGAGCACGTAGGTCAGGAATTTTTGACTCTAGTGTGTTGCACAATTCGGCAGGTAACAATGTGTGGAGCACATGGCGGTAACACGACTGGATTTTCTTTACCATGTCCGGATTTTGGAGACCAGGTCTGGAATTTAACAGAAAACAAAATTAGCAACTATATTCTTTGAATGCCGTTGCATTGGTTTGCTTTACTTTGCTTAGTTTCTTACCTATCCCAAGACATGATGACAATTGAAGAGAATATCCCGATGATGTTATCATTCAAATTCCATTGATTGAACTCATTTGTGAAATTGAACATGGATTTGATGAGGAATTTTGCGGATGAAGTTGATGGTCCAGAAGTTGGAGTATCGTCATCAATGTTGTTAATATTGACTACTTTCCCGTTGATACAAATCATTTTGTCATTCAGAAACATGTTTGAAAGTCTGAGAAGGAGGACTTCAAAAACACCATTCTTGAGGAGTATGATTTGATCATCTTGTGTTAGAATGTTAAATCCAGGTAAAAGTTTTGCAAATTCAACAACTCCACGAATTGCTGGTGAGAATCTATCAGAGAAATTGTCATCCAAATTGTCTTCCGGTGAAGCGTAATTCTTTGGATTTAGTGGGCAAGTCTACATGAAAAATAGACAAAGATTGGTCAATTAAATCAAATGTACTGTTGTGTACAAACCAAAAACTATTTTGATTTTTTTTATAGCTCACCAAGTACGACAGCGTAGCAGAAACAATTCCCCCTTCAGTCTTCAACTCAGTGCTAGAGGTTTCGACCAGTGCGGATTTGATGAGTTGATCAATTTTATTCCTTGTAAATTCACAGGTCTTAAAATGTGCGTTGATTATCGTCATTTTCAACTCAGCAGTATTCGTCAGTTCTTCATTCAAAATTGTTTCATTTGTTTTAATAATGTGAGATGCTTGCATTGCAGCCATGATCTTTGCTTTCTCTCGTTTTGGAACACGACCGAACCGGACAGCTAAAATTCAAAAAAAAAAAAATAAATAAATGAGTTGCTAATTACCATAACATGAACTTATTGGTGCAGAATTCAATTCCCTCTGAAGCTATTGTAAAAAGAATCAACATAAAAGCCGGACTCAGATTAAATTAGTTCCAGGGAACAATTAAACTAACTCAGCTCTCAGTTCGCAGGGTCGATTTTCGTTTACGACGTAAAAATGAAAGCGATTGCATGATTATTGCTAATTCCGTTACTGACAGCATGAAATTAAATCCTACTTTAAGTCACAAAACCGTTTCTCGAAATAATGTGTTAAACCCGTTACACTTTCGTCTGACTTAAATTTAAATTAACCTCATAATTATGATTCTAGTGTTCACCATCCTGAACTTAAACAGTTTGTATAATTGCACACAAATTTGGAGCTATTGTACATTTAGAAGCTAATTAGCTTCTTTTTCTCACCTCCCCCATGTCCGTATTGATGAGTGCTAACCCTGATACGATAAGTACTAGTCGCCACCATTCTGACTAAATATTGATTGTATCACTCTAATAATTATTGACTTATTTCGGTTAACGCTTTCGAAAATGAAATCAATCAATCACAATAAAAAGGAAATGATTTTTTAGAAAAAATCTATTTAATTTCAATTTTTCTTAAGACTCCTCCACTGTCAACTATCATGAAGCTCTTGTCCCAATAAACTGGGGCCCAGTGTCAGTGGACTCAGTGAATAAAAGAGAATCTCAAACTCTCATCCAACAACAAAGAATTGCAGTTGTAGTGAGTGCAACCAAGAGTTCAATAAACTCTCAACAATGTAAAATAATAAGAAGCCGTAGTCCGGAGTGAGCAGTACTCATCATAACGTGTATTTCCTCTACGCCCTCAAGCTGTTGTTTTGGGGCTTTTCATGTTCTCAATCTCATTTTTGACATAACAGAAGGTAGACTGCTTGTGCTAACTTAAGCATGCTTTCTTTCATTAGATTTTGGACTACCCTTGGTCCAATCGGAAACGTAGCGTCGTCCTCAAAGAACTACATAAAACTGAAAAGTAGGTTCCGAGGGCATTGCCCTTTCCCCATCCCATTCAGTGTGAATGTGAGTCGAGGTGGACCACTCGGATGGTGCGGGGACGGCGGGATGTCGGTTCTCCCAGACTACGTCTCCTACGGTCTCTACCTTATTTCCACAAGGAAAATTTTCAAACTTTTGGTTTACTAGAAAATAGGGCATGGAATAGGTTTTCCGTTTGTTACAGTTTTAGGTTCCACAATATCGACATTTTATGTCATATGCTGTCCAATGAATAATCATAATTGATCCAAACTTTAATTTCAGGTATGAAATGTTTAAAACGAAAATCTACAAAGAACCCCCAAATCTTCCTTTATTTTTGACTTCTTCTGTATGCACTTCAAAATGACACATAAAAATTGGCATTATTTATGTATATATTGTTAACAAAAATGGGTCAGATTTCTATTTACTCTCTAAAACACACAAATATGTGAGTCATACTTTTAATTCTTCATTAACTGAGAACTATATATTTTCCACTTATACGAAATGACATAGAGCTACAATGAAGGACGTGAGCTTTCACATTACAGCGCATTCATAAAAGATCATGAAAATTGTCTTGTCCTGTCAAGATAAATATGAGTTGTCAACTGGAGATTAGCTATTCTTGAGCTCCTAAGATTTGAAATGATGAAAAGAAAACGGAACGATTGATGAAGATTAAAATATATGTAAAATTATCAAAACCCGATTAAAATGGTGCATTTGTAAACATTTGTAGTTGATTCGGCCTTTGGCCATGTCAATTAAGAACCTGGAGTCCTCAGTCACCCAGTTCATGGAAAAATCCGAAGACCTGCATACAATTATAGGCAAATGTAGTCTGTTGCCTCGAGACATGTGATTGTTAACCTTAGTTAATGATGTAGGTTAACTGTTACTTAAAGTGAAGAGCAGTTCCAGTATTTCCCTTGTGAATTGCATGCGTATGAGTGAGTGAGTGGTTAACGGGATAGAGAATCAGAACGGGAGAAATGGCTGAGTGTATGCTAGGATGGGATGGGGAGACCCAAAAACGGTTCGCTGACCTCAATTCCTTTCCTTGGTTCATTCCAACCAACTCATGCTGTAGAAATACTGTAGAAATGGCAAATGGCATGGGATGGGATGGCAAAAAAAAGAAGCAGAAGGAGTTGAGGAGAAATGAGACTACGGTGTCGTTGAACTCTCTGGGTTGACTCCACAAACGCAAACATATACTCTCGATGTGTTAACCTCAAATCGCCTCTATATTATATAACACAGAGTGCTGGCAAAAGGGTTAAGCAAAAGCAAAGGGCTGTATGTGTAGCATGGGCTTAGGTACGTGAATACTTCTGAGTTCATTGACACACTTTTCTGTCAGTCTTTCCCCATGATGAGGATGACGACTACGGCGAGGCGAGGACAAAAAACCGTGTCATTTCAATCCAACACTTTTCATTTAGTTTAAGTTCTAGTTTTATAAACTCAGATTTTAATCCTAATTTGTAGCAATCATGCTACGCATGAATTAAAGAAAAGTTATATTTACTGTAAAACTTTAAATGATAACCTCGAGTTTTATTCCTGGTAACGAGGATTCTACCCGGCTAGTTTTTCATATCCGCAACTTTCTCCACCTTTCCCTTTTGGAGAAAGTCGATAATGTACAGAATACTGGGCGAAACTTCAACGACCTTCGATAATCATTATTTTTAATAATTTAAAATACTCACCGTCACGTGACATTCCGACAGTAATGCATTTCTTGAGACGGCAGTACTGACATCGGTTCCGATTGACCCGAAGAATGGAACATTGTTGATTTTTGGAGCATGGGCGATACTGGATTTTTTGTTGAATCGAACGTCGGAAAAAACCCTGGAGAATAGAATCACCTGATTTTAAGTTCAATTCTTCAGGATTCGGATGAAAATTTCCCATTTTGGGATGTTTGAATGATGAATGAGTTGGATTTGGATTGGAATCAGAATGAAATACTTTGAAGTAGTTTGAAATAGTATTGGCTTGAGTCGGGAATTTAATTAAAATTGCCTGCTCAAGCTCAAGCAGATTGGAAATAGAATGAACTAATTGTGATTAATTTGGGTTCAACGCGAACAATAGAACCGACCACAAAGAAATGACCCAGGAAGGAGAAGTACCACAAAAACTACGGCGTTATCTTGTTTGGTAAATATTTTAATTTGATAACATTTCCAGAGTAAAAAAAATTAGCCCGTTCAAACGGAAGCTTGAGGTTTGGATTCATTTTGTAAGTTGAACCCATGCTAATAAATGAACTGAGTTTATTGCCCTGGTTTTAATTTTAACGAACTAGTAATGTGTTTGAACTTTTATGTCATCCACAACATTTTTGTTATTCAACTTCAATCATTCCATTCCAATCGATGTGCCAATTTTATTCTGACCCCGCTGAGTCTCTCTTGGATCTGAGCCGGAGTTTGTGAATTTCCCAAATCCAATTGAAAAATTTGGGTCAAACTATCAACTACTGCTAGGAAGGAACAAAAAGATAAAAGAATTCCGTTTATTTTTACCTTGCATCCTTCACAAGAATGAACGCCGTAATGAAATCCTGAGGCTTTGTCCCCGCACACCCGACAAAGTACAGTTGCCCCGTCAAATTCTATGGGAAAATAACAGGACAAACAAATTTTAGAGTAAACATTCACAATTTTTATCACATCTACCTTAACAACCAAGGAAACATTATGTAACCTAAACACTCAATTCTGTTTTTAGAAATTTAAACCCCTTGAGAAGAGCACGTACGATAGGGAAATAGTTTTGAGACATTTTCCATGCAAGATGTGTATATACTGCACTATGACACTATTTTTCACCATGTTTAATCGTAATGAAGGAAATATATTGAAATTTCCGAAGACTTGAAAAATCAGGGACTCTGTGGCTGTAACAACAATTCAAAAAAAAAATCCAAGACTTATTCCAATTATTTGAATTGACGAAGTACTACCGATTTGTTGTCATTTCATCCAGTTTTGATTAAGTTCGCTCTTCAAGGGTCAATTATAAGCTCGTGCAAATTTTAACCTAATTCACATAAAACTCATCTCTATTATGAAAGCTGAATCCGTGTAGCCCTCACTACCACAATATCTGAATTTTTAACTACAAATCAGATCAATTTTTGTTTATATGTTTTCAAATTTTTCGAAATCTAAAAATAGTCTAAAATTTGAACATATTTTTAAAGTCTCGACCATTCGGACTTATTATTCATAAATGTCCAACATGACCATTGAAGCTGTATTTCTAAACTCCACCGTTATAGTCAACCAGTCATCTAATTTCTCACATTGAAATCAAGTTAATTTGAAGTTAGCCTTAGCATATGATTCATTCTGTTTTTAAAGTTGAATGTAGTATGGATGATGAGTTCATTCACCTCCTGACGTTCGTACCTCTCCCCCTCAGTCCATGTGTTGTCTGAATCTAGTTCTCCCATCCCAGCAACACTCTCCCTCTCAATTCTTCTCAATGCAAAGGCAAGGAGAATGCGAGGGAATGCGAATGCACTCGCTCCTACGTAAGCCTTTCCAGCCCACAAACCTACTTTCAGTACATTGCCCTCAATGTACATTCAGTCTATTACAGGTCAACCTAACCATTTTTATCACCACTAATATTAGCCTTAATCATACAACACAACAACAACCTCAATCAAACTATTCCATGTGGACACATGCGAATCATCCATTACAAACTAATTTGTATAGGGAAATATCAAAAAACGGATGGTCCATATTCTAATGTGAATGCCTCAATTATAAGTAAATTGGACAGAAACAAAGACGAATCGAACATATCTGGGCCGAAATATGATTTAATGAATGGTCCATATTCGAAAAAGTGAATGGTACGATTATTTGTATGATTAGCAACAATTATTACTCTCGGTCATCCATTTGAACAGAACTCATTGACATTCTAAAATTAGATTAAAACTGGACCTAAACCTAACATGTTTATGAAAATCTTATTGCTTGAGGTGGAGAAAGCAAAAATTCGGAGGACTGGAGAAAGCAAATATCTAGAAGACTGGAGAAAGTAAAAATTTGGATGACTGGAGAAAGCACAGAGAAAATAAATGCATGTGGTACTAAAATCTCTTTCATTTTAAAGTATGATTTTGTGCCTTACTACCCAAGCTATTTGTGTATGCATTTTTGGTTAATTGCCAGTAAACAAGTATAATTAAACGAGTTAATTCGATCAATACGTTTCTATTCTGAGATTCGTGGAAATAAGACATTAAATAAAGGTGACAAGCTTACCATTGATTATAATGTCCAATAAGTTACAGTCAAAATTGTTATTACAATTAAGACTGCTTTTCTCAACGGAATCCGGAGAGTCAAACTCTTCCTCATGACTTTGGCAACTATTTGTATCATCTTCCTCACTGTCGTCTGAGCTTAGTAAATTATTTCTCTCCGTGAGCGTCATTATGATCAGAATTAAGTTATATGTAGGATTTTTACTTGAACACTTTATGTAATGTTATGTACTTCAGCCGCAGTCTTAGTCTTAGCACAATCCGTGTGAATGAATGAATGAGCGATACACGAAAATGACACTGACAGTCTCGGGAATTTCTGGACAGAAACTTTTTGCGAAGAATTAAGTGATTGGATTAAATTTTCAGTCGTTCAGTCACAAAATAATTGGGAACAATTAAAATTTTCCTGTAGTTTTTGTTCGGTTATGACTGACTACTATTTTTGAGTCCACTCTCTCTCTCTGTGGCTGAAACCGTTATGCCTGCGAACGGGCCGACTGACTACTTGTGTGGAAGTAAAAGTATGAAAAGTATTCGCTAACACTATTCCTATTCGCATTCACAATTCCAATCTATTCAGTGCAACGTGGAGTAACGGCAAAACTTGCCTCAGATTTTGGTTGTGCAGCATTCTGTACTAGTAAAGGATCCTGCGCTTAGTTTTTTGGATTTTCTTCACAGCGTGTATGCGAATTTGACCAAGTTTTCGCAACTTGCGCCATCCCTCTCAAATGCCCTTAACTGAAGAATAACCTATGGACTAGCCTTGCCTTCCTTTGCACTTCTTGTGTACGCAAAGCTTATCTAACCCAATTCCTCACATTATTATGTGTAATTTTTGATCATACTACTTTGACTCTCAACAGCTCAACCCCTTTTCCTTGTTATGCAGTAAGCAAAAGTAAACGCAATCAAAAATGCAATCAAAGAGTTACACACATCAAATTATTGCTTACTTGAGTTTCAAAAAGTAAATTAAATTGCATTTACAGCAAAAAATTAAATTGTGTCGAACAATGTATTGCTTCGAATTTAAAAGGGGTATGGAAACATTTAAATAGAATATTCAATCAGATTAGAGACAGAAATGCGCGTGGGGTAATTAGCCATGTCTTTGGAACAAAGAATAAACTAATGACCTATAAAGAGTTTCTTCGGTTTTATCAGATTACCATAATAGTTCAAAAAAAAACTACAGTATTCATAGGAAATTAATAGCAAATCGCTGATACAGGAAATCTGGAATTGCTACATTCTGGAGATCAGACCTCCGGGACTCAAAAATCTGGGATCAACCGGAGCAAATTTGGCAAACGTATTCAAAAACGGATGACCTCAATTGACCACCAGTCTTGCACGTGGAGAAACGACGTTTAAGCCATGAGATTTTGTTCCTGGAACAATTTTGATGAATTGAAGCAGGAAACCGCTCATGGAAAGTGAGACTACTCGCGTTACAATTTATTTTAAGCGACCTGCCAAAATATTCGTTATTTTCTGTTCTCTGCCTACTGGCAATTGTTCTCCAGAATGAACGAGAAGAAAATTATGTGTTTTGTACTAATGTGCATATTTAACCTTACAATGTTAAAACATAGTACAGATTTTAAATTAGATCAGATCAACAACCCAATGTCCTTCAGTTCGAGTTCAAATGAGCATGTGGTTGCAGTTACAAGATTTTATTAATTACATACATTCGCATCTTTTCCCCTTCAACACATTTCTCTATCTCTCAATTGCATTGCTTGTAAATACAAATGTAATATTTGTAGCATGCAAATGCGAAATCTGCGAATTTTTCCTTATACGATTGTGTATCCTTGTACTACTCAATTATAGAGAGTCGAGGTGAATTCTTTTTGGTAACAACGACCGCTTGCCCTTCACTCACTCAACTCGCTCCTGTAATTTTGTATCATTTATTCATCAATTATTCGCTTTCTGATATCATGACATAACCCAATAATTATAATGGAGATACAGGGTGAGTCAAAATAAAGTACACGGTTTTGACTATTTAATTATCCCAAAAAAAGAATTTAATGAAAGGTAACGGCAGTGGCAGTCTGTATTGTAGTGCAGTAACAGGCGTTTCGGTTGCCGCATTGGGGGGTTTGATCACTCGGTCAGACAATATTTGAGTCACTATTCTATTTTTTCCTGCACTGGAATATTTTCTGCCACTGCACTGCAGCTATAGTGAGAATCCTAGGTCAAAAAGAAGGCAAACAAACTACGATTCGAGCAGTTTATGTAAAATAGGCTTTATTAGCCGTTCTTTACGCGAAAATCAATTTTTGACACTATTTTAATGTAATAGAATAAGGAAATAGAGGAACTGGAGAAATTATGAAGAAAGTTTGGATTTCTCAGGCAGTTTACTGAATTTTTTAAGAATACTTCAATAGTTCAAAATAGAAGAGCATTTAATTTTCAATTAACTGATAAAGACGGTGAGTCATATATTATGCATACAGTGAAGTAAATTAATTAAGACCGAATAAATTGAATAGTTTTAAAAGTTAGGAATACATCATTTTGATTCTCCCTGTAGAACAAGTTACTTAATTACATTAATGCCTTCTATTCTGATCCGAATCAGACATCGTTCTCATTTTCCTTGGTTGAGGACGTCATAGCCAGATAAATGTTTTCTTGGCAGTGGAAGTTCGATGAACTCTGACCAGTTACCATGAGGAAAATGTTTTATAATACTACAAACTACAAACTTTGGGAGGCAAACAAACACTTGGTCTTTAACCGTGTTTCCATGACTACATTCATATGATGCCCCCTTTTTTACCTCCCACTACTGACTACTGACTATTGACTACTTGATTTTATAATTTTGTACTACTGAAATAGAGAGTACGTCGTATGTTAAATGTATGTGGTTATAATATTGGATTGGAGGTTTTGGTGGCAACGACCGAGTGCCCTTCAATACCCGTTCTCAAATAACCTTTTGGGTATACAAGGAGAGTAAAAGTAAGTTTATATGTATCGAGAGTTCATTCTCCTCCAACCTGTACTACGTAGAATAAATCCAATATCCCTTTGCATTCCATTCCAACGACCGACCAAGAAAAAAGGATACGAAGGATGTATGAGGAGGTCAATAAACCAGACCCCATAGACTTTGCTCTTCTTTGTTGTTGGATTAGGAAAAGGTTCATATTTTTATCTTTTTCAGAAAAAGAACAATGCTTCTTGTTTTCCACTAAAA
>JAQFYE010004738.1:0-12938 GCA_034694305.1 Protaphorura glebata
AAAAAAAGGCTATTTCCGGTTGTTTACTAGTTACCGACTCTCCTTACTTAAAACAAACGGTTGAAACTTCTTGGTTTAAATAACAGCACGAATTATTTGTAGTAGACCATTGCTTATTTGCGATTTCTATTAATTTAGTTAGATATATGTTTAAATGGTAAGGCCAGCCATGGTATCGAAACGACCGAATTCTCTTGTATTGTGGGAGTAGTAGTACTAGTAGTTACAATAATTAGATATGATCAAGTAATATTCGATCGCATCAAATATTTGGATGATTACAGAACACTTATTTCTGACATATTTCCTACTGAGGAAAACGTCAGCGATGACGAGGATCAGCAGGCTGGTGGTGGTAGCGGTGATTTTGCTGAAGGTGGTAATTCATCAGATCCAACTACTACGGAATTGTTTGACCGTTCTGGAAGAATTAATCTAACTAACGTCAAGTTTGAAGCATGGTCATTGGACAAGTACACTACCAATGATAAGAACGATGAAGAATCCTCTGACTCCTCCTCGGAAGACGAGGATGGGAATCCTTATATCAAAGCGCCGAGTAAAGTCTCAGGACAGTCGGAGAAGTCTGCACTTGTTGAGAGTAAAATTTTAACAGTTCCGCCAGCATCTGTTACTTCAACAAATCGAAAGTAAAATGTTTTAATTTGTCAATTGTACTATATATTAATTTAATTATGTTTGTTTGTTTGTAATATGCAATTTAGGAAGATTTTAAATGAATTTGCTCTATTTCCTAGATGGGAATGTCCGACTTGTATGGTTCAAGCTGGGATGCATGAGTCCGTTTGCCCGTGCTGTCAGACAGCAAATCCGCATGCGAAATCTAAGCCAGCACAATTGACTTCAACTCAAAAGTAAACTACTGGGCTTTCTATATATTGGAGTTTGGACATTTTAACTTCGTTTCGTATATCTTCTTAGGTGGGAATGTCCTACTTGTATGGTCTCTGCAGGGATGGATGAGTCCGTTTGCCCTTGCTGTCAAACATCAAATCCACATTTGAAGACTAACCCTGCACTCGCCAGCGGTAGTAGTAGTCAACCCGCCAATTCATCTCCATTTACGTTTGGGTTCCAAGCTGGCGCAACAGCTACCACTAAGACTACAACTGCGGACACTTCATTCAGATTTGGAGAGGAGCCGAAATCTAACTCATTGGTAACTAATTTTAAACTGGGGTTCAATTCAACATCTACGGATACTGCAAATACAACGGCGACAACCAAATCTACTTTTTCTTTTGGTGTGAATACCCCAAATGCGCCTCCGCCAATCACATTTGGATTTGGAAATCGTGCTCCTGAAAAAGCAGTGGATAAATCGGAAGGGTCGGGATCAGTTCAGTTCGATGTTCTTGATTTTGCAAAGAAGTCAGCCAAGGAAGAAGTGTAAGCCTGTTTGCGTTTGTTCATTCTGAGACTGACTAAGCATATTTTTTATATACTGTGATATAATCTTATTCTCTCTGCTTCAGATGGGAATGCCCAAGCTGCATGGTAATGAATAAAAAATCGCAACCTAAGTGTGAGTGCTGTCAGGAGTTACAATCAGAGGCAAAACCTCAATCCAGTACAAAAATTGATAATATTGTGCCACCCACAACGACACAGGCTAGCCACCCGGCATTCGGATTTTCCTCTATGCCACCTCCATCGACAATTCCAAAGCAGTCATCTGTTTTCCCTCCCAAGTAATCCTTGAGTGTTTACATTTTGAATAATGATAATACGTTACATTCTAAAATATTGTTTAATTGCTAATGTTTTGTAGGAACAGACCGAAATTGGTTTATGGTTTGAAACCAGAGGATGAAACGTCCGTGGAATCTCAGGTCGTAGAGCCCGCTAAACCAAATCCTTTCTCGAGTTTCACTTTCGGATCTTCACAGAAAACTTCAACCCAAGCTGACGTACCCAAACCTACACCACTGACGAATGAAATGTGGTCATGCAATTTATGCACAGCCCTGAATAATGGAAGTAATGAGCGTTGTTCAGGTTAGTCATAGTCTATGATCATCGCACCTATAATGAGTACCTTGAATGATATAATGGTATCGTGGACGGAAAATCTGACGACAAAGATTTAACATGATTGCCTGAATATTTCTAATGATAACCATTTAACGCGCATTCTTGAAATTTTATTTTATTTGAGGTGACACTTTTTTTCTTTGAAAACTTTTTCACCCGAGATTAGTCGTTCGGTGACCTACAATTAAATTAATATGGCTTGATTTTACACAGGGTGTGGTGGATCCAAGCCCCGACCTATTCCTCAACAACCCTTAAAGCCCCAAACCGGTAGTCAATACGAAAAGTACACATTCCAACCATTTTATGGAATCGACCCGGACAATGCAAATAAAAGCAAATCAGAACCGAGTTCGATGTTTAAACCCGGTACATTAGTGCCACAACCTACTGTAACGATAGGCTCGTCAAAAGAATTCAGTTTTGGTACACCAACAATCCCAATACCGACACCAGTTACAGCTCCGGTAGGTGCATCTGCGGAATTCAAGTTTGGTTCTGTTTCCGGAGAGGCGGTGAAACGAAAGGCTGATGAAGGTTCGGGGACTGGATCGGGTAGCAGTGTTGGATTCAACTTTCCTGGGTCATCTGAACCAAAACTGAAATTAAGGGCTTCTGGAGCTGAAACCCCGACGCCTGCTCCAAGCTTCGGTCTCAAGTCAGGCAGCGTATTGGATGCCTTGAAACAGCCAGGATTTGGAAGTGTTGACAAGCCTGACGGTACAACAGTACCGCCAGTTTCTACTGGCACGAATCAATTCCAAACATCGTCAAGCTTTACCTTCCCGACTAGTTCACCCACTCCGACCACAGCAGCCTCAATTCAACCATCTGCCCCGGCAGCAGGAGTTTTCCAATTCGGTTCAACAACCAGTAACCCACCGCCAGTATCCAGTGGCTTTTCTTTCAGCGGATTAAGTAATCAGACTAGTGCTCCACCTCCAGTTTTTGGTTTGCAGCCAACTCAGGGAGGATTCGCCTTTGGACAACCGGCGTAAGAATATTTTTCTAGTATTATTGTGTTAAATACGGCGGACTAGCTCACCCCTATATCGAATTCTCAAAATGTGCGTATAATGATTCTGTATGTACAGATAAGTTTATGTTAAGTTTTATAAATGGAAAACTATTCTAATGTGTAAAGTAAAGTAGAGCGACGAAATCCACACACACAGCTCGATTAATGGAACATTCCGATAGAGAGATACCCAGATAAGTTTACTGTGTTTTCACAGGAAACTGTCATGTTATTTTGTTTTAGAATGCCAGCGTCTGTGCAACAGAATACCTACGTTCCACCCGCTTTCAGCCTAACTCCTAATACTAATTTTGGAGCAGCTCAGCCTTGGGACGCTTCGACGTCAAATCCATATAATTTCCAGTCGTAAGTGTTTCAATATGATTCAAATTCAAAGCCTCTTTTTGTGGAATGTACCTGTTTTAGGGAGATCTCTTCATTTTGTACTAAAAATCTAACACCACTCTTTTGACAGGCCCCCAAGTCAAGGCGGTAGTGCTGCAGCTCCTCGTCGAATTCGAAAAGCTATCAGACGAACGAAGTAAAAGTGAACAGATTCTTCTCACACATATTTCTTGAACTTGGCCGGCGTACATAATAAATGGAAACCTATTGGACAATACAGCTTTGATTGTTTAATGTGTTATGAGTTATTTATAACACGATTTAGTGTTAAATCCGAATGTTTCTTGTCCGAGACAGCACATCGTAGTGGTGACCGTGTTCATTCTACAATGTCAATGGTAGTGGGTTCTATACTAGGTCTGGGTACTACGTGATGAAATGTAAGTCAAGTGCAAGGGGTACGGCCCATTACCAAGTGACAGCGGCCATCATACCTCAGTAAGGAAATGGGTGACAAAGACAATAGTGAATTTTCCGCCTACAGAGTTTCCTCACTATTCCTATGCATTAGTTCCGTCCGGCCCAAATGAACCCCCATCCCATCCCTCTCTTTCCTGCCCGTTCGTCAAGTGCAACAATCGTCGCCTCAAGTCAATAGTAGCCGTAGGAGCGTAAGGACCTACCTAGTCGGAAGTTACGTAAGGACATTAAAAGAAAACAAAGATTAAAAAATAATAGAGACCGATGAGCCATGAAAAAAGATTCGATTACTCCTGAAGGTTCGAATGCTGGAAATGAATACGTGGAGAATCTAATGCATAGAGCTATAAAATTTTCGAACTTATCTATCGGTGAAAATAGTTATCCACAAAACGGGTAGAGCCGATTTGGCGAACTAATTTCCGAAACAAAATAAGGGCCAATATCTAGGGAGCCAAAATTCTGAAGTGGAACTCCTTTACGACGTACGCTTCGCTCGCCCTACTGCGCGTTGGCGCGGCGCAACCTTGACTTGACCACGACATGCATCCTAGTTTATATATTCGTAACTATAAATTGTTCTTACGAAATGGTTGCCCTACCTATCTTAACTCACAACCTCGACAATTTGGGCAATTATGGTTTGGGACGGCTGTCAGATTTGAGAGATAGATTCGATTTAGTACTAGACTGTTTCCGAGGTGATAACTAATTGTTTATTATATAAAAAGAACTTAATTTTTATGATTTGCAAACTGCATGCTGTAGCCCGTTGAGATGAACATATTTTGTAAAATATTAGGAATTTCAATATCTTCAGCGGGACATTATTAATTTGTATTTTTTTTAACGAGAATTCGAAGCAATTGAGTCCGAAAATGGGGGACAGGCGTAGGTCTGGTAAGGAAGTTTCCTGGAGGAAAGAATCTCTGAAGGACTATAAAAGCAGACATCAAGACGTAGATTTCCCTGGCAGTGGCATTGATGAAGATACTCCAGTATCGAACAGCCGGAGAAAATCCACTATGAAAGATAAAACCCGAAGCGACAGCGAAGATCGCTCAGCGTCTTCGGGTGAGATTCGTCAACCTTCAGTTTCAGAGGATAGGTTAAGAGCCAGGTCTCTTCCGAATCGGAAAGGGAATTCAGTGGTTGTTCCATACGATGACGCTCCGGTAGAACCTATGTACGAAATAACATCCAAGAAAATCGAAGACCCACTGCGAGAGGAGTATTATTTGAACCTTAAGGCTGCTCCTTCGAAGTCTTTTGAGACTACATTGGGCCAAAAACCCAAACATGACCCGCTTATAACACGACACATGCTCTTCAAAGAAGCCATGTATACCAGCATTCACATGCTGGGTCATCCGACGAGTCGGTATCCATCCAATCAGGAAGATCTATCCGTGTACAGCCTTGTCACTTTTAGTTCCGATGAAAAGGTTTGCCCTTTTTAAGTAATAAGTGGGGATTACATTCACCAGAATGGTTCTGCAACTGTTGATGTAAATAGTACCTGATACCAATTTGCAGAATCTCGTAATGTGTAACAATTTCAGGAACAAGTAGCTGTGTTGGAGCACATCAGAGGAGAAGCGTTCCCATTGACAGTGGTAAATACAATTGCAAAGCGTGCGGAGCGTATTGCTGGAAGAAATAATGATACACTTTCGGATCCCTATTGCTTCGTCGGACTGGAAACAATGGACTCGGTGAGATTTTGTCTGATGTTAAATTCTCAGCATTTCGTTGATGTCTAGTAAGTATTAATAGGGAGATAGACCGTTGTTTTTCAGTTGGATAGGAAAGACTGGAAATCAATCAATATCGGATCACCGCAAAGACCAAGACGTTCAAGTTATCCCACAAAAGATCGTGTCAGACCACTGGCGGAGAATAGACTTGATCAGTTGTACAGCATACTCCCAGCTCATGTTCGCACGTCCCTTCAACTTCAGACAGCAAACCCGATTTGGGGTCAACGTTTCCAGTGCATAGCTCTACGTCCAAGTATCGACACACTTACGGTTGAGGTATCGGATGTTGATATCATTGTAATTCATCCAGGATTGCTCCAATTCTTGCGTTAATATCTAGGTTTGGGATCACGATGACGAAAAATCCGTGCTACGAGCTATTAAAAATGCAAAGGATGCAAAGAAGATTCATGCCGTTGAGAAAGGAATGGAGGAATTAGAGGACGCTTTTTATCTGGGAAAAAGGGATGATTTTCTCGGAAAAATTACTCTCAAAATTCAGGACGTATGTTGTAAATTAGTATATTCTGCATTTTTCAATTATATAGCTTTGCATAAATTCATAAAGTAACAGAATTGGATCGCACATTCACAAAAGATTACTTAATAGTTGCTATTCCAACCAGATTCCTGTGGACGGTCAAGAGCGGTGGTACAATCTAACAGGAATCTCTCATCGCGGAAATGAAGCTGTCGGAAGAATTCTGTTGCAAATATGGCTGACTCACGCTTACCGTCACGGGAAACATTTCGTAATAATATCCGTACAGTATAATTCCAATTTTTCTATCCATTTCGTATAATAATATTCAGCTATTCTGTACAGGAGGAGTATGCAGCACCAAAAGTGATGCTTGAGAGACTTTGGGACTACATCTTGCAAGACGAATATGATAAACATGGTGATCAATGGAACGGCGATATTCCAACGGCTGCAACTTGTCTGCTGTTTCAATATGGACTCCAAACTGGTTTGAGCGAAGCCACGCAGGCAAGCAGAAGTACAAATATTATGTTGTAGACCTAGAAGATCATGATCTAAAAATGTCTTGTCTGAGATGTTTTAATATTTTCAAATAGGCAATAATTCGCTGGAACGCGTATGCAAAACACCATCTTGATCTCTACGGCGTCGGACCTCGGCTTGCAGAGTTAGACAACGTATTGTCAAGAATTTACCAGGAAGAATCTGAGCACCATCGAAATTCAGAGTTGGAAACATCAATGGTTGTTCTGTGCATTGAAAAGTTGTGTCCAATCATTCGAAATCATTTGCGAGAGACACAAGATCGAGTCCATGAAGCATTGAAATCCATCAAACACTGTCGTAGTATTTTAGCAAGATATAAAAGTGAAGCGGCCATATCAAGGATAGATTGGCTGGTAAACGCTTCACTCAGAATGTCAGTTTTGGAATGGTATGATGCAAAGTATGACGAAGTTGTAACTTCTCAACGGTTGAAACACGGTCACGAGTTAGTTGCAGGTGTAGCCCTGGTAAGTTGATTGGAAAGAACATCCGATTGGCGTTTCCGATTGGCGGTTCCTATTAGCTTTCGATCTCTTGAACAATGTTTCTGAAGGTTTTCAATCCAAAAGGTCAACTAACCGGGCGCTAGATGAATACGGGCAAGATTATAAACATTTATGAATCCATGCACACGAATTTGTATCTTGTATTTGTATGTTTATGTTTAATTTGTATGACAAACTTTTATGTTAGAATACTTAGGAATATCACGTTAATGAAATCAAGCCAAACTAAACCATTCGAGGGGCAGAGTGAGACCTGTTCTGTATTACTATTTCGGTGAATCAAGGTGGTTTGGCATTGACTAACACAGTTAAATTATCGGTCGCAACCTCCAGAAAGCTTACTCAAGAGATCAAAACCTAAAGAATTTGCATTTTAAAATGACCTTGGGATATATACTCAGGTTATGAGCAAAGTAAACTCTCTGATGGGGGAGGGCGAGACAAAATGGAAAACTTTATTTTGGATGGAAGGCTCCGTTCCGTACATGCCAATTGTGTTTGATGAGTTTCAAAAAATGGTTATACATGATGTCGAAACTCTAACCTGGGCCATTCTTCAGTATTATGGAGACAATGAAAAGCTCCGAAAAACTCTTCTTAGATGGTATCCGTCTACCAAAGCTTATGATAACGGATGGGCTGTCTGTCAGTCACTTTTCAAACTTTTTGTGGAGACCCAAATATTTATAATGACTCAAGATGATATTGCTGACCAAGGTTAATGATAAACATTATTCTATTTCACCTACCCCGGAATTTATTAAACTGCGAAAACCTAAATCCCTGATATAATGTTAAATACTGATCGACAACGCAGGGTTACTTTCTCCCTATATTGAGCTCAACGATTATCACCTGTGGTTCCGTCCAGTTCTTGTAATGTGGTTGGGCTTCACATTCATTAAGGCTTGCGAAATGACAACTAAAGCAATTCATTTGGATGATGTGACAACAGATGATTATGTCAAAACCAGCAGTTCTGCCGTAGATACTGCAGTTATTTTCCAGCAATTGGCTAGTTTCTGGAAAGAACTGAATTGGCCAGATGTAGCGGAAAGTTATGTAATTCTACATTTTATTATCGACATGATGTGTCGCGTAGCTTTGCTCTACACTCACTTGAATAAGAAAAAATTAAGTGCTCAGGGGTACTTTGACACCGAAGATCGCTTCGACATTTCTGATCGTCTTTGTACAACTTTCAACAATCTCGAATATGTAAAGGTAAGTAAGGTGATGGGCGGGACCCATAATATTTTGCAGGCCATCTCGGATTATTTAAATATAACGATTTGAATTACATTATTTGCAGGAAGAAGTTATGAAAGTCCCCGCACAATTAAAAGTTGACGGTTTATTGACTGATTTGGAATCTACTTTGGGAGAAAGTACGGGGAAGGAATACCGAAAAAATCTCGAGGCTACGATGACCCATACTGGCCGTAAAATTGAAAAATTATTTCAAGAGATATTAAGCAGTGTAGGAGATCGTGTTCGACCCGAAGTAAGTAAATATTATGGAGGTTTCGTGAGTATCCACGATTTAAGGCTTATATTCTTTACAATATTCAGATCCACAATGCACTTGAGGAATGTCTGTTAATGTTACGTAAGGGCGCGTTAGTAGTTACTACATTGGATCCTCTCCTAGCCTACCTGGAAGATAACCTGCTCGTCTTGGATAGATCACTTTTAGATTTCAATTTCATGCGTTTCTTGCAAATGTTTTGGACTGTGATTTGTGAGGAGATTTGCTCTGTTGCAAAGGATTTTCCTCTCTCGTCAACTCTGGAGCAAAGAAATTTCTTCACAAAACTACCACACGTATTTGAACCTTTAATGGAATATTTCAAGGGTGGTAGTGTTCTCAGTGAAGATGATTTGGTTGGGCCTCCGTACGAAAATGCTCAAAAGTTTCTCAGGTTGCTGGCTACGGATACTCCAGAACTGATTGATCTTTACTATGGCGAAAGAGCAAACGAGCAAATGGTAGTAAAAATCTTTATCCTATTAATGTGCAGTCTTTTGACGTGTGAAAGATTATATTATAGTAATATAATACGGACGTTCTGCAGAAATCTAACATACCTGCTGAGTACGGAACACTGACTGTCCATGTTACTTTCTGGCATGGGAAACTAAATGTCCATGTAATAAAGGCTCAAAATCTATTGCCAATGGATAGTACTGGATTTTTCATTTTTAAAAAGGCCCCGAACAGTGACCCAATCCTTGAAATTGAACTATTGCCTGTATCTAATTTCTACGAAGTAAGTCAACTCTATATTTGTTTATTACCTTTACAGGGTAATTCACGCTTTGCGGGTCACCAATTCAAAATATGAATGACCTAGAATGAATGGAATGTCTGAAATTTTTTACTCAGCATATCTAATCCTATGAAAATCACTTCTCTTCGGTCAATATTGGAAACCACCGTAAAACTTTTCAAACTCGGTACGCTACTTCAAGAAGTGCAATGGACGCGAATGGCGGCAAAGAAAAACGTTTTCGGAAGCTATACATCCAAAAATCCAGACATTCTAACTCTTTCATATTTTGACTGGAAAAGCGTGAATCAGTCTAATATCTAATGTGAGTTCTCTAAGTTCGATTTCAATAATTAAAAATTTAAATTATTCTATCGTCGTATCTAAAAACAGGCTACTCCAAAGAGAACTCAGACGAAATGGAAAACATTGAATCCAGAATTTGATGAAAAATTCATTTGGAATGTAACCCAGGCGGAATGTCAACTTCCAAACTCAGCTATCCGATTTACTTGCAAAGATTATGATGTAGTGACCAAACATGACTTTCTCGGCGAATGCCTGGTCCCCCTGTCCCATGTAAACTAATCTGGTACTAGTTTTCTAGTTTTGTTGAATTCTTTTTAACTTGTTCATATTTTGGATGTCAGATACCCGGTGTCATAGAGCATGGAACAATTCCGCAACCAATGACTCTCCAGCTCAGAGCTTCTGACCCTGACAATCTTATTGTTACCGCCCTCAAGTCAAGGCACTGGGACGAAGAAGCCCAAGAATTTGTTTCTCATCAATTAGAGCGAACTATAAAAGTTTAGTGTACCTCTGTACCCGTACCTGTCACCTGAACTGAATTAACACCTACTAATAAAAATAAAGCAAACTTCTGGAGTGTGCACAATGTGTTGATTCGGTGTACAAGTAAAACAGCTCCCAAATCTTATTTATATATCGTTCAATAATTTGAAAACAAAACCAGTTTAGAATCGGAGCTTCTGGAAAAACCATTTATTCTTCCCTGTTCTGTACCTCTCTTCAAATTTGGACTTGATTTGGAAACGTGCCTTCTTTCTCTTCATTGGGTCCTTGAGGGCCTTAACATTCTGTTCTTGTTTCTCAAAGGGAATGTCGACCGTGTATCTTGTGGGCATGAGGTGGTTGTAGTTAATTACCTGAAACAAAATATTAACATTTTTCACTTGGTTTGATACCTTGGAGATTTAATTTTGAAGCTTAAGCAAAGCTTATTGAAGGATAAGCAATTTTTGTGAGTGGTGAAACGGATGGTGTATTAGTTTCAAAATCTAGATCTGCGACCTAAATCGAGTCTCCTAATTCCTACATCAAGTATGAATGACCTGACCCTGGAAACTCAATATTTAAAACGCGTTGAACTTTGGTAAGTGTCACTCTGCCGTCGTCTTCTCCTTGCCCATTCGCCTTTCCCAGTCTATTGTTCCGATTTCTGATATTATTCCATATATAAAAAATTACCTTAACGAAAGCCTTGAGCTTATTCCTTTTCTTGATCTTGTCTTTACTCATGCTTCTGGTGACCTTGCGAGGATAACGGTCGATTCCAGCAACGATGGCATGGCCATACGGTCTCTCCGTCGTACCATCGTCCAAATTTTTAACAACAATGGCTTTCCGACCAGCGTAACGTCCATTCAGGACGAGAACAACCTTCCCTTGTTTCATAATTTTCCCCATTCTGATCACTGTAAAAAAAATAAGTTACTGATTAATTTACTTGACGGGTAATTAACTATTAAGGTGATAAATCTTCAACCTTTGGCGCCAGAGAATTACAATAGTAACACCGCCGCATGGGGGCATGGGATGGAAATACTTTTTTAAACAAGTTCATAGAACAGAAATCGACCTTAAGGACACCATATAATACGTTTGAATTAAAAATAAAAATTTCCAATTTTTAAAATTTTGAATTACCTTGTGTTGAAGTTTACGGATGAAATATGAAAATCGTGATGCACCCAGCACGAGGACAGACAGCGAAGTTAGTCGTGAATCGAATGGCCGGTAGATGAAATTCCGTCTCGTAAAATGTTGACCGAGATGGCGCCACCAGCCAGCTCTCCCATTCATTCTCACTTTTGCAACCAGTATGTTAACGCCACGTGAATATTTACTGTGCAGCAACAGTAAACTACAACTACAACTGCACTACAATTCTCATTGAGACCATAGTGACCAACTGCTAGCACAGGGTAGTTCAAAAAATTTAAACTCTCAATCATCATTCATTCAGAGCGCATCGCCTAGTCTGAAGTCAACAGTTATGGATTGGATTTTGGCAATCAGGCATGCATTTAGGTTTCCGATTTTCTCGGTTGATTGATTGATTGATTCGAATTTATCTTATTATTAGGATGAATTCAGAATCTGACTCGAGAAATCGTGAAATGGTGGTTGGGACGTTTTCATGTTATGAACCTGATGAATTTAGGAATAATTGAGCAACTTGATAGGGTTAGTAAGATGGATTGTTCGATTCTGAAGGCATTCAATTTAGAAAATTCAAGAAAAATTATAATCTAAAGGCTGATTTGAATTATTTTAAAACCACTGATTAACATTTGTGTGATACCATAGGCTTGTGAAGTAGGCTTATTTTAAAGCTGTAGTCTGCTGAATTTTTGCAAAAATGTAAATTATATAGGCCTTCATAGAGTATCCGTGCATACGAATTAACAATCATAATAATATATGATGTTGCGTAAGACCCAGGGTTTTAAATCCTGGGGTTAAATGAGAATAATTGGACAAGACGGAATAAGGGGCAACGCTAGACAAATGTTGTACGTAAGACAATAATTGCAGCGTTTAATTGTAGAGAAGAAATAATGCTCTGAGGAAGGAAGCTCAACAAGAATGATTACGATTTTAAGTTACACAACAATATAAAGTTTTGACCTGTGATAGAACACACAAACACATTTTGTACTAGGGGGAATTGTCCAGCTGGTCAACAAGTCTGAGTTAATTATGCGCGTTTATGTAATTAAAAATTTTAAACGGTAATGCCTATCAATGCATTGACTGGACAACAAATGCCAACAAAATTTAGCAAGGTGTTCCAAACATTCGCTTGACATAGACTGTAATATATTTGTATACAAATGATATCGCGGTACAGAATTTTCTGATTTACGTTAGGTTATGAACCTAACCTAACTCCATCCCTTCCTATGGCATTTTGATTGTTTGAAAGATTCGTCTCCCACTAGTTCAAAAAGTATCTTATAACATTTCCCTTTGACTAGATAACATGTCTTGCTAGAGTAAAAGTGTATCATTTTGAAACTTTTACAAATCCTGGAAGGAACCTCTGCGCGCAAAAAAAATCACATTTTCACATAATCACATAATCACAGACACTGATTATTCAGTGTCTGTTAATGATCGTACCGAATTTATATTAGTGAAACTACAACTACGTTTCTTTGCCTCCTT
>JAQFYE010004739.1:0-12938 GCA_034694305.1 Protaphorura glebata
GCTCAAAGCCGGGTCCGAATGTTGACAACAGTGCGAACTGAAATTCTTGACCGTAATAAAAGAAATTAACTAACTAAATGATTCATATTTTTACATTGAAAAAAATTGAACACTGCCCGAAAAGAAGTAAGTTTAGTCACCATACTGTATTTTGGAAATGAGTCATTCCTGATTCACCAACGTTATTCTGAGTTAACTTTGTGTATTACGAGAAGTAAATTTAAGTGTTTTACTTCATACTGGGGGATGACGTCGCGGAAGAGAGCTGTACTGAAAATCCAAAACGTCCGGAAATTGAGTTGTAAAATTTTACGTCGTCAAATGCTAGCTAGGCTTTATTCCATCACTGTCGTACAACGCATTGCCCCTAAAGCATTTATCGACACGCAACATCTGATGGCAATTTCAGGCCCAGGCCCAGGCCAGACAATTAACTGGGCATTCAAAATTGACTCAAGTGTCATATAATAGCAATGATAACGGGAATTGCAGCTCTAACAGCTTGCCTGCCAGTCTTGGCTTTGAGGGAAAATAATGCAGTTAATACTTTATCGTTCTCTCCGCGCTATTAATTCTTTGCCTTGCATTTTCATAATTATTCAAATTATTTCCTTACCAATAATTGTGGTTAGAATCATGAGTCCAAGAACGGAGGAAGTGAGGATCATAAATAGTGGGGTTGGCCATTCCCAATTTGTGCCCAATCCATCCGTTCCATTTCCAAATCCTGTCGTGTCATTCAACAACCACTCTGTCGTCGTCGTCGTCAATTCACAATGAAAACAATCATTCCCCGCGTCGTCACCCTCACTCTCAAAAATCACACTCATGATTGTCCTTCCAAAATACCCAGTCTCGGGTATTTCAGCCAAGAGTTCACAATTTCCGCTTTACTACCTCGTCAGCCTTTCTCTTGATTGTTTTCTTCGTCCGTCCTTTTGGTAATTATGTGAGAGTAGAATAGAGAATTGAGAGCCTAAAGGGGAAATCACTGTACAGACGTTTTCACAATGCCGTGTTGAGTCTCGATAAATTTTCCCGGAAAGGATTAGTCCGTCTCTAACTTCCTATAAATCATTTCCTCGAGAGAAAGGTTTCTTTCTCCGCTCTACTTTCCCCGGGTGTGTCTTGTACATAAATTCACACGTATTCCTATTCGTACACGTACGGACACAACAACTTAATATGTTTCAGTTATTTTCACAGGATAGAAGATTTTCATTTTCAAGGACTGATTTCCTTACTGAAAGTACGCACCCGGTTTGTCTTCTTGTCGTGTGCTTGTGCTTTCTCTCTTCAATTTATGTACATTTGCATTTAAACATGCCATGCCATCCCATTTTACCAAGTTCCCAGTAAGTAAGAAGATCAAGACAAGATATCAAGTCGTAGACAGTTTCATCTCACCAGTCACCGGGATCTGAATACAAAGGACTTTCTTATTTCATTCTCTGCACCCACCACCACCCTGGCATTGTTTTGTTTGTTTGCGTATGGTTTGAATTTGGTTTTCTAGGACAAGACTACGTACATAAGTAACGTGGATTTGCATTTGCATTGTTTTCTCTATGTTGGGAGTGTGAGTATTAGACAGAGTAGCTATATCTTCCCAGAATCTCCTAATGAGCTTCTTTCATTTAGGAAAACTCATTTACGACTATATATACTACTCCTGGCTGGGTAATAATGTCCAGACCTAGAACTATGGAGGCAGATTGTTGCATTTTCCTTCCTTGTGTGTTAAAGTTAAGTAAAAGCAGCCCAGACAATTTTGTTCAGTTCAGTTCCTGCGGGGGATCTCCCGTGTGCATGTGCCACACTTCTTCCAAGTCCCTCACTAACCGTAAACTAAACCGAACTGAATCATACAAACGAGTAAATCCTAAAACTTGGTAGGAACACTAACAAATAAACTTGCCATGCTAGAAGTACAATATTCAACAAACTCTTTGACTTTGAGGCTTTATGCTCGATTTTGGGCAAACGGTAGAAGCGGTAGAGTACAGTACATTGAATGTGTGCAATTTGAAGGTATGTCGGTACGTTCCGTACTCCCACACAATGATGAACCAAATTTTTGATTTGATTAGGGATCCGAGAATGTGTCAGAGAGAGAAAAAGTCAGTCAGAGTTACGTTCGGGAGCAATTGGAAGTAAAAGGATTCTGTAGGCAAGCGGAACTCCCCCGGAGGACACACACTTCCGCTCTTATTCACTAAAAATGTTTTCTCTTTTTGCTTTTGAGAGTTCACTTATAAAGAAAAAAGTACCGGCACGAGACGGACGTACGTTTCACTCGAAAATAGAACAAAATAAAAAAAAATCGGAAGAAAACGAACTAAAGTTCATGTACTGCTTTTTTCTTGCTCTTGTTTGGCCATACCAGACAAGCCTTTCTTCTTTTTTGTGTTAGATTTCTTTCTTTCAAGGGAATTGAAAAGTCATGATCACAATGCACAACCAGTAGTTCAAAGTAGCTAGCTTTTTTTTTAAAAAAAGAGGAAAAAGTCTAAAAAGTACTCAACCGAGATCGTTTGTTTGTTTGTATCTAATCGTAGAAATGGAGTGCACTAGTAGTCAGTCCGCCGCTACGGTACGTAACGTAAAGTCGTTCCAAGTCATACAAGGACAGTTTTTTGAGTAAATAAGGGTAGCGTTTACGTGCGTTGTCTTTGGAAGTTCTGGTTTTTGTCCTTGCCTTGCTAAACTAGTCGTACTCTTGTTATGGGCGTCATAAAGAGCAATAACGAAGGGGGAGAGGAAAACATCATATGGTTTAGATTTTTATGCTTGGATATAAATTTTGGAGAAAAGAGTCAAGGAGAAACGAGCCCCCACAGATTTCCATATTCACTCACAAATCACAATCTTCCTTTAAAATGGTTCTGTACTGTACTTTCTCCAGCTTTCTCCAGCTGCTTTCATTCCAACCCTTCCTCAATTTGTACATCATTGGTGTTGTTTTTCGACCGGTCGTCCCCTGTTTATTCTCTCGTGGTGTAGAGTAACACTCAGTCGTCCAGCACACAAATCATTCGATTTCCTCTAGTTTGGTGAATGCAATACAACCCAAGAGTTTGAACAAACCGAATCCGAGAGAGGTAAAGTAAAGTGTGTTTCGCAATTAAATCTTTGTGTAATTTCCTTGAAAATACGATACGGCCCAGAACCCAGTCCACCAGACCGCTCAAACTTTCTAGTTGGATGCCTGAATCCAATCCCAAAATTCGTTTTACTCGTATTACTTATTCCGTATGTTGTATCGTGCCATGTACATAGTAGTTGCTGGCGGCTGTTCCAAGGCTCTTCAACTTAATCGAATCGAATTTCCGTAGACAGACTGTGGATTGTTAGTGTGACGTGAGCCTTTCAGTGGCCACACCGTTTCCTCACGGTACAATAATAGTGGGTCCGGATCTGGATCCGGACTGGTCTTAAAATAATATTATGTGTTATGTAAGTCCTCCTTATAAGCAATGTAGTGCTACATTTAGCTCCCGGGCCGAGGAGAAAGATATTTTCTTTCTGACGCTAGACTTTCACCAGCACCATGAGTTTCCACCATAATTTTCAGCACAAAATTAATTGCGAGCGAGAACTACTATACTTATGTACTTGTAGAGCTTATTGTAGTATTTATTATTACAATGTCAATGTAATTGTGTTAGGAACTTCAGCCGTGCGTCCGTGCGAGTAATAATGAATGAGAGCAGATAGGCATAAAATTTTACAAAGCCTATCGCCGGTAGGGCCCGTAAAATCAGAATCGAATCAGATTGTCTCAGATAAGTAATTATTTGTAAATATTATTTTTCCAATTTGTTCGTACTTAATTAATTGGGCTTGTATTTATAGAATGAGTATTGTTATTGTTCAATGAATCACAATTTACAAATTAGCACCTTGTTTGGAGTACGGTATTAGTGTATTTTGGTTTTCTGGACAGATATGTCTAGGTGACAAGAGCAAGACTTGGTGCTCGGAGAAAGTCCAGGACGAACCTGGAGAATATTTGGTAAAAGCCGGAGTGTTTTAAACATTTTCCATCCCTCCTTTCTGCCTCCCCAACAACGACTCACTCCAGTGCTTTCCTTATTCTATTCTCACGACTTTCACCCAGTTAGTTCAGTTAGCGCAGCGCGCATGAATTTACACTCACTCACTTAGCCCATCTTTCTATATGTTATGTGTGTGTACATCTGTGTGTTTTTGTAAGAATTGCCAATTTGGATCCTAACTTTGATGAGTGTTACTCACGTCACGTGGGTTGCCACTCAAGAGGATGAAGAGACAGAGATGATAAAACCTGTCTCAAACGACCAAATTTTGGTACAAACCATGGTCTCATCAGATAATCACCTGATTTACTGGTCTTTGTGCAACCTGATCTTCAACTAGGCCTTCTAATATCACCAACACCACGTGACTAAGTTTTTACGCTAGGAGCCGGTGCCTTGTCCTCTGCACATGGAAATGACAAGCGTGTCAAAAGTTCAAAAAATTGTGTATTCCAGAGGGCAGATCTCAAGGCCCTTAATTTGATTTTATATGCCGCTTGAATTGTCATATTTGTGACGGTTAGACATTTCTTGCAGTCGATTCAATCGACATGCCATAAAAATTGTATTTGTTCTTCCATGGCGAATTCGCAATGGAATTGTGAGTGGTTAGTTAATTATTACGTTATTATTAGTTAACTGTATGTCTTCCTGAAAGGCGGTACTATGTTAATATTTTGTATGGAGTAATTCTCAAGCTTTTGAGCACAAACCGTACTCTTCTTCAGGAGACAAAAAGTATGAACTAATTTATGGTTCGTGAATTTCAAAATCTGCAAAGGTAGTGAACTGGAAATTGTGAGACCTTTCTCTTTTTTTGGTGTCCTTCTATGTTCAGTCAAAACACTGAAATCTTGTTAAATATTATTTCTTATTTATGACCTATCTTACTAACCGCTAGTGTCAATGTTGATTCACAATAAAATTAAAGCGAAGACAAATATGATATCCGGTCATAAATGATCGTATGAATTCTAAACTCAGTTGAACTTTTCTAATACAACCCTCTATAAGATGATTCCATGTCCGATCGGTTCAGGAGTATCTTATGATCCCTCCTTACGACTCGGTGATTCTGCTCCCTTCAGAATCGTGTTCAGGAGAATCTACTGAGAGCTGTTTTACTCTGAGATTTTACCACCTCTTGATCTCGACATGGACTTTAAATTCGACTCTACAGTACTAGTACATTGATGTAGAAAATCCCACATATTTCCCAATCAAATCAATCTAAACCTCTTTCATACTACATCCGAAAAATACGCACGGCTCAGTGTTTCCCTATTTGCTTTGCTGAGACGGAGATTTTTGGAACTTTCAACGAATTTCATGCTCCCGTGTCCATACATATAAGAAATCTACTTCGTCTTCTTCAACTTCATGTTCTTTCCTGCCTTTTGCATTTGCTTTTCCTTTCGCCTTTTCCATTGGATTACCGTCACGGCACTAGTCTAGTAAAGTTCACCCAGATCAACCAGCCATGCACAGCACCCCAGACGAGTCAAGAATGAAGCACCCAAATTTTTCTGCATTCACGTATGTGTCACAGGCCGAGAATTAACTCAGGTGAGAGGGTAATAAATTTTTTATTTCAACGATAAGACTCACGGAGTCAACTTATAGTTGACAATAAAAATTAAATCTGGTGACCAACCTGAGCGATCGGAGATGTTCTCGTCTGGTCCAATTTTCTACGCTTCTTATATGTATTAGCTGGACGTCACGGGAGCATTTTGTCGTCATTCGTTAACTCTACTGGAACATTTTACACTGTTCTTACAATTTGTTTCTAACAATTTAATGGTGACTGGAAATTCCCTAAATACTTCATGTAAATATAAACTTCAAATAGAGGGCAGGCGATTGATAAGTGTAATCGGGGTGTCATTGCTTTCTATATAATTATAAATCTTTCTGCATAAATCGGCGAAATTCGTACTTCCACAAGTACAATCTCCATGCCATGGTATCCTAACGTTCTGAACATTTTCACCTCTGTGGTAGCAAATGTTTTAGAATTTAGATATTAATTCATAGCAATGAATTTCCGGTGAAAAATCAACATTTTACAAATTCTACCTCACGTTTATGTCAAACTGTACACAAAATGGATAATAAAACATTGAATTTTCAAACTTTCACTTTTCGTATTTATTTCCGAAATCGTCTGTCCAACTTTTTTTTTCTTTTGCATGTCTGCGCCATTTTCACAAAAGTGCTAATCGACGCTGTTGTATACACCCATCTGGTTTAGTAATAAACTGTTTAATTATTATAGAACTCTCTACAATTTACATAGATAACTCACCGATTCTGTCATTTCCCCAGCTATGACACCGAAGGGGTGTAAACATTTCATCCTGGAAACAAATTAGACATATGAAAGCTAAGAAGATATTTCCCCTGACTTCGATGTCCGGTGAAAGGTTTTTCATCTTCGATGTTTATGTTGTGTTCGCTATGAAGTTGATGACTATAATAAATACGTATCCAATCCAATCCAGTGTACTTATACATGACACTTTGACTGATTTGACTCGTATCCTGCGACACATACATAATATGCATGTAAAATATATTGAGAGGCAACGGGAAATGAGGTTTCGGAAAATCTCCTTTTGAGAAGATCCTTTCTGTAAGATCCGCCGATTTCCCGGGGCCGGGTAAAGAAAAATCCTAATGTAGTACGGAAGGATTGACTAAGGTAATAGATGCATACATGGATACGCATGCACTCACCTCATCTCTTTTTTAAAAGAGAAATCTCGGACAACTCACGTCTATCAATCAGTGTTTTCAGGTTCACCTCAAAGCATTTCAATTTGGACCGACAACCATAAATGACAGAATGCACGAGTATGCGACACGGCTCAATGTCGGAGGTTCATCTAGTGAATTCTCTGTGTATATTTTCGGAAACAAAATTGTAAATTCAAAAATTCCAGAATATCAAAACAACTGTACAGCGGTAGACAGAAAACAATAAAATTCATTCAACAATACTGGAGAGACGAGTTTGACTAACATCGCTGCATGCTTTTTCCGGGGAAAGTTGCTTTCCACTTGACATGGAGGAGGTACCCAGTAGAGCAATAGAGACATCGCTAGTCCGGTAGAATCAATATCAGTACAATAGAATTTTTCACTATCACTTAAAATTCAGTTTTATAACTTCACCAGTGTTGGGCGACTCTACATATAAGTTCCACGTTTCTCAAAGATGAACCAATTTGAATTCCAGTTGACCTCACGAGTACTAATATAATGAAGTTTTCCTAAAACCACATTAAAGGACTTGGATTTCTAGAAGAGGAAGAATCAGTGAAATTTGTGTACGAGCACGGACAAAGTACAACAAGATTGGAAAGACATATACCCTGTGCTTACTTTACACTGATATCGTCATTCGAATTTTCGACCAACCCCACTGATGACCAGGCCTGCTGTCTACATGATCTCGCGCCTGGTAAAATTTGAAATTCACACAAACTTGTTTACAATTCTGCAGGGGTGCAAATTGGCGTCGTCAGATAGTTAAACCACTACTCCATAGTCTTGACATACAAATTTACGTGTTGCCCAGGGTCTCACACCTAGCCAGATTTGCACCGTCATACCCGCAGGCCAAATTCAACCAATGCGTCCAGTGTCCTTTCAATCCTATTTGGGCCAAACTTAATACAAACCCTAAAACAAACCAAATTATCCTAGAGACATGTCCAGGATATCTTGAAGACCGATTTTACTTTTTGCCGAGTCTTGATGGTGACAACTCATTCTCTCATTCCGAGCCAACACAGAAAGATTTGGACAGGTGTATTTTACCTTTGTAAAGTGCTGAAAAATAGACCTCCGATATAAATGTCTCTGAAAGATAGCTATGCTGTGTAGATCGCTGGCCATTGTACACTTAATATTGTACCAACTGATTTTCGTCAAATTGATTATAAATATGACGTCGAACGGAGATATCATTTTACACGATGATGCATGTATTTATATATTTTATTCATATATTTATTATTTTATTAATATGCTTATTATTTTATTAATATCAACTTGGTCGTTTATAAATTAAATCCGATTCCTAACAGTAACAAGCCTGGGTTCAATTCTGGTAAGGTGATTTTTTGAATTTCCCGAAACACATTCTTATGACGGAGGCGGCCTAGCCATGAAAGATCCCGAACTCGAATCTTGAACATAATTGAATAGAAAGTTGGGGAAAAGGGAAAAGGCAATTCTAAAATGTGTTATGGCGCTACACTAGCATGGTATTACACCCGAAAATGGCCAAAAGTGAAATTCTCGCTTGGTTCCGTTCGCGTTTCCGATACCCGGGTCCGGATCTATTGTGTTTTCTTAAATGAATGATGAAAGTCCAGTTGAATAGATTTTTCACCTGAGACAGCCAGTCTTTCTCGTGAGAATAAATGCTCATAGCTAACCAGCCACTTCTGTAAGGCTGGGTTTACTTTCTCGTTTCTCCAAAAAATAATTAACGTCTCACGACTATTTTTCATTCCTTTCCTTCCTTCCAAAAAACCGAGGGTGAAATTCGGTTAAGGTTTTAACAGGTTTGCCGGAGCAGAAGAAGAAATGGAAGGTTGTCATCTCTTTCTACTTTTCCTCTTCTTTCTAATACTCGAAGAACGCGTGATGATAATTACATTTCGCGGCTCAACTTGGGCTTTTATTAAGTGTACCTTTTCCCGTTAATTACATTAATCTTGTCAGGAACGATTATGATGAGAAATTATGGGTTGAGCCAAGGCAGAGCTCCTATTAATTACTATCATTACTTAGCTGGGCGGATCGGTGCTTAGTAATGCATTCGGTCTTTGGCTTGTGTTTTGGCACACTTGTCCCATTTACATTGAAATTTTATGCAAAAATCCACAGAAGTACAAATATTTTGAATCAATACATATTAACCAAAAGAATACATTTTTAGACAATTTGTGACATTGCTTTTGGAGGTACGACATTTTGAAATTGAAACAAATTGTTAGCTTACTGTTCCGTATGTATATAAAGGTTTCTTGGAAAGTCTTTGTTTAAACTTACAACGTTTGTAGTGACCCTAATGTTGCTTTTGTTCGTGATCTAGATGATGAAATGTCTCTGTGTCTTAAAAATATTGAAATCCTGCCGGAGTGCATCGAATCTAGTAAAGGTGTAAGAAAATCCAAAATATTGTGTGAGACTCTACAAGCACAACACTTGAGCGCCGTTAAGCGCATCAGATTTTTGTTAGAGAAAAAAAGAAACATCATTGTAGTAAGATCCGCCTCTTCAGAATCATTTATTCGAAATAATAATACAATTTATTATTGTTAATATAATTATTTCTTCATATTTTTAGCGTACGATTCAGATTTTTTGGGCTGAAAATGAGTACGTTCGAGGCTAAAGTAAGGACGGATCACTTTCACTATAAATTTAAATTCGGTTGAACATATGTATAAAAAATAATATTTCCATTAAATTTGCGTTCACATGAAATCGTGTGATAACCGATTTGCGGACGAGACCGACAAAGACGGCTCCTTAAGGTCAACCTTTTGTGACCCGTGATTATACTTATCAGTACTTCCCGTCCGTCCAGGATGGAATCAGCTAATAATGATGGTGTTAAATGCGGAGCAAGTGAAGTCCCCGCCGTGCGGACCATCATCTGTCACTCACACACAATCGGATCTGTCCGAAGTGAATTGAAAAGCGGGTAGTAGAATGCCCTGCCTGGTTCCAGATGAAACTACCCGTTCAAGTTAAAGTTTTATGTGTTTGAGCACTCAAGTCCTTCTTCGCACATTCTTCGTACAGTCAAGTGGGTTCTTGAGAAAACTCATCATTCATTAAATGCTTCTTGACTTGACGACTGACTTGGACTTCCTTCGGCGGTCGGCAAGTGTGAAAGCGGCAAAGACTTCGTTTAGTCTTATCAGGCATAGACCCGATCCCATGCTTGGCATGTTATTATTACCCACAATGTAAATGAAATTTAACCCATTTTTGGGTAAAAATCCACACCAAATTTGAGCTTATGCATGCGTGTGCCTCAGGCAAATGGTTAAATCAGGCTAGAGATCAAAGTTTGCATTCTTATTATCGTGGTCAATTAGAAATGTACAACCTCGTTGAGACGTACTTCCCTATAAAGGATAAATTCCGTCTCTGATCTGGTTAAGAATTATCGGTTATTTACGTTCTCTTGACATGTACAACTTTTTTCTTCCCCCGTGATGCTATTTTATAACTACGCGTTTCTGTAGAATCTTAGAAACATGGCTAAATTATTTTATCGATTGAGTAAAAAACTTTTTAGGATGAAAAGACTCAACTCTAATTCCGAATTAAATATTCATACAGCTTCATCAAAAATCATAAATAATAATCAATTTAATTATTTTATCTGCTATTTCAACATTTTAGTAGCTGGATGGAATTGGAATGCGAGAACGAACGAAAATGTTGGTGTCAATTTTTTTTTGCTCCGACGGTAGTTGCAATTTGAAGAACAGACCATGACGCTTATTCGATCCTCGTACCAATCCGTAAATAACCCATATCTGACTCAGGACAATTGAATTACTGAATCTGAGTATAGAAAATCTTGGAATCGACGATGCGGTATTAAGACACACATCACGATGTCTAACCACAGTTCACAAAATTCAATTAATCTGAGTGTGAGTCTATTAGATACGGTTGTACCTCTTTAATATGATTAAAAGCGAAGGTTCAATGTGAAGTGCTTTGATGGAGTGACCGTTTTAATACGACCTGTTAAAACTTGATATGACATTAATATGACATATTCACATGACATATTAGACTGTTCCATTCATTTTACTTTCTTGTAGTTCACATATCATGTACCACATGCAGTAAGATCTCCATAATACAATTTCTGGGTGAGAAATGGAGACTGTCTTTGTCCAAAGGGTACATGTCTTCGGAATTCTAATATCCATTATGCTAAGGTGAACACTACATGTAACCAACTGGAAATTCTGTCGGTACACGCATACACGCATGTGTTGTTGAGATATAAATATATGTCGCATAATAAAACTGGACGAAGAAAAATCAAATTGATCAACATAATGAAGGAGGTCAATGGTGTTAAAACAAATTAAGACCCAATTTTAAATAAAATTTTATTGGTTACAACATATTTAAATAATTTAAATAATTTGTTCTGAGTAAAACTATTCCGCTTTCTAACTGACAAGTCAATCCTTGAAGGGTAATAAAATTTTGAGGAATCGACAAATATCATTCTCGACGATATTTCCAGCAAGAAAAATAATAACTTTAGGATGGAAGTGGATTAGTGCCGACGACATATATTTTCATGAGACCGAGTGAAAGTGAAAGTTGTGGTGCGCCCTGACAAGGAAACTTCTTTTAGTTTACTTAAATTAATGTTACAATTCATTACTTTACTGATTAGGAGAGAAAAGTCTTGAGAGCCCCATCGGCACAAGTGAATGAGCCGAAGGATGAAGATGAGGAGTCATAATGGGAAGTCTCTTGAATAATAAATTAGAGTCTTTCGTTAGGGTGCTTGTGTTTCCAATGGTTAGGCGGTTAGGTTCGTAAATTACTGGCTTATGTTTCCTTTGGTTCGTAGTATGTTACCGAGAATGTACGTAATATAAAAAAATATAACTTGAGTGTTTCCCATTCGTTCAATACAAAATCATGAATGATTTGTACTTATTTCCTAATTTTTTAAATGTTGACCGTGTTCCAGTTTTCCTCACTAGATTATTACAGAACATTTCACCGCATGCCATATTTTCATATGCAGAATCAGGGAAAAATGAGCATGTTTTAATTCTATGCAGTGTGGATTTGAACAGTTACACAAAGAATGAAGAGATTTATTTGATTTAACAAAAGACACATTTAATTCAAATGCATTTTACATGAATTGATTTATAACATTTTTAGCAATTATAATGAGTTCAGAATAAGCCTTGTTTCTGAAGTCGAACATGGCCAAAGTCATAAAGGTATGTCATTATATTACACAGTGGAAATAGTCAGAACACATGCACTGGGGTCATAGAAATGGCAAACAGTCCAGCCAACGGAGAATATTAGAAAATGGGAACGATATCATTCTTTTTTTTAAATTTGGGTGGACTCCTGAGACTGAAATACAAGGTATTTTAGACCCGCATGTTGAAACCCAGGAGTCTTCACCTCACCCTTTATGAAATTTCCCAAATGCGATTATAACTTTTGTGGCACAACTTAATTTCGACTATTTAGTTTATGGAAATTATTCCAGACTGGCGCTACCTTAAGAGTTTCCTCACAAATAGTCAACGAGAAAATAATTGTGCCTTTACTATACTGATTACATTATTGTATTCAGGACAGATCACTACCAGAATTGATCAATCTCTCTACGCCTTTAATTTTACATTAAGAAAATGTTCCTTGTAACATTTTCTCAATTTCGTAGTGTGGATGAATATGGGAAGAAAGCTGATGAAAAATGGACTTTTGAGCGGATGAATAGATGAGAACAATATAAATTATGTACGCAGTTCCACTTGATATTTATTTCATAGAGTCCAGTGTTCGTCATGTTCTACAAAGCCCGGGTTCTCCCTTGGGGTAGTTGGCATTTTGATGGAGAACAAGGTATGAATGAGAGATCACAATGTGTATGGTCATGAAAGTGTATAAGCCTTTAAGAGGATTGAATTTTGGTGGACTGCCCTGTTCAAATGCGTTTCCACAGTACAAATAAAATAAAGATGGAGGGGTCTGACATGTTGGTTTAAGAACGCGTCTTCCATACGGGTGTAAATGCAGTGCAAAAACCGGACTTCAGATTTGAGACGTGTACAACAATAT
>JAQFYE010004740.1:0-12937 GCA_034694305.1 Protaphorura glebata
TTAGATCAAAAGATACTCGCTGGATTCTTCATACTGCCCTATTTAATTCGTTCAAAGACTCGGAAGATGACACAACTAGATTCAATCAAACATTTTGTAGACGTCGTTGAGGTGAATTTAATGAACACATTAACTGCTAATATGTGTAACAAATAGTAAATGTGAATGTGATTTTATTTTGGTAGTGCCAACCTGACATTTCACAACTCGCGAGCAGTGAATCCGTTCGATCTTATCCATTCGTCGTTTGTAAGGGAGGCCTGTACACATTGAGACTAGAAGAATTCTTCGTCATTTTGAAATGCGACTCTTTGATTGGTGCGATCGATCTTGTTTTCAAATGTTTTTATGTTTTCAATATTTCATTTCCAGATTTTTGTTACTTGGCATGGCCCAATATAACAAAACAAAAATGTCAGCCCCTCTTCTGTCAAAGCCATAGCCGCATTTGTTTCTTACTATAGATATTTTTGTGCTGTTTTGACACTATGTGTAGTGTGTACGTATTTTACATATTAATGATTAGTTGCGGAATACCTCTGTTAACCAAGTTTCGCTTATACACATATTAATGTATACTTACATTTCTACCAATGTAATTCTTACTCAGCTGTTAATTTTTGTTGAGAGAGTATTGTACTCCCTCTTACCGGTATTACATTTAGTGTAATTAATAGAACAATTAACAATTGTTTGTAAATATTGATTGTGATTAATAAACCACGTAATTAACCCAAACGTTGAATACATTTACATTTGGCCTTTATTTCAGTATAGTGCATACCGTATTTTTGTACTAATACATACAACATTTATGGAAGTCGTTTCTGAAATTCATTTCGCATGAATCCCTACTGTCGGTACGGTCGTGACTATTTTCAGCATACGTGCATCATGAAGTTCGTTATAAATGCAGACAGTATTTCTGTAAGATATGCCTGAAGTTCATGCCGCATGAATCCCGGCTCACTGCACGGTCGCACTGAACAGTGTATGCACGGGCGTGCTTACTTTATGTGTGGGTACCCTTAAACAAATTATGTCCAGTCGTACACCTTTTCGGTAAGGTTCAGGTCAGTGCGCACTGCATACTTAAAATAAGGCCAGAAGCATATTGTGTGCAAATCAATGACTATAGTGCTGAAACTTGAGCACAACCGCATTTAAAATATGTACGGTATTCTAAGAGTGAAGTGATAACCAAGCCCAATGCATTACCCACAGCCCGTGTAGGTCTAAATTGAAGATTCTTTGTCTACATCTTTCCCCGTTATAAGGATAGCTTGTTACGTATCTTGGTGTAACTGCGGGAGATTTTGAACGGATAGGACTGACAATTTTTCAGTTATCAGATTTTATCAATCAGTTTTACTAGCTCGACATTGCAATTAAATAGAGACTTCCACCTATTCTTATACCACCTGCCAATCTTTCATATCCTAATCATATTTTTGGAAGATTATTTTGTCATAAACATTGACATTTTGGTATTTGTGCTAACTATACACGTACATTTGTTCACATTCCATTCTCCGTCAAAAACCAAGAGGAATCACACACACTGAGTCAAACAACCTCTAACTATGAAGTGTACGGACGTGCTAGAGAGAATTCGGATATGTGGTTCTAGAAAGTCTCAACAAATGATGGTTGGAAAATGGATAATTGAGTCGTCTGAAGTGAGTGTAATACTTATCATACTACTGCTGATAATTGGTAGTGTGGAAATTAACCCTGAGCCTGTCGATAAAACTTATTTTCCAGCTGAAAAACCTGGATGGTTTGACAGTGCTTTGAACTCAGCAGTGGAACAATTTGTTAAAGCTGTCAATCCAAGACTTCTACAAATTGAATCTAATGTGGACTCAAATAAATCTGACATTGCTGAATTAAAAATTCAACTGAAAGAATTGCAAAAAAATGAAAACGAAAAAACTTCCATTGATGAGTACCATAGACTGAGTGAAAAAGTATAGAGCAAAGAGCGTCTAATATAATTATTATGGGACTCACCGAGATAAATGAAGACGCCGACCGCATTTCCGTCAAAGAAATTTTTGACCTAGTCATGCCAGAAAATCGAGTTACACCGCTAACTGTTTTTAGAATCAGGGACGACATCCCAATGTGAGGCCAGTTCGGGATTTCAGTTCCGAATATGATCTCAAAAATTCTAGTACTACGAAACAAAAACATTCTCGAAAATTCACAAAAACTTGAAAATGTTTACATCAAAACTGACCGAACTAAGCTGCAAATACGAATTAACCGTAACCGAAATCGCCAGCAAATGCAAAATGCAAAAGCTCAAATACCGTACAAAAACATTCCGCAACAAATTACACAAAATCCTTTACAATTATCGTCTCAAAATGCAGAATTTGACATGACATTAACTCCCACGATCACAAGATACTCAGCAACGGACAGAAAACAAAATAAGATAGCATTCCCTACTTCAAGTCATCCTAGTGACAATGACGGACAAGGTCAACACGCCAAAAAGAACGGTACTATTCTATTCCGTAACCAAATTGTGATGCTACGAATGGATTTCAAAAGACTCTTATATCTTCTTCAAGACGGTCGGTTTGGTGCTTGTCAATTTATTAGAACGGATATCAAATCATACACGCAAGCAACAGTGACAAATAATGACTCTTGACGACGAAATTCACAGAAATGAAGAACGTTCTTGTATAATGTGCTATAGTTATTACAATTGAAGATACTAAATACGCAAACAAACCTTTAAATTATAAGTTAAGGAAAAGCAACAGTAAAACTATCTCTCTCGAATTTTTCAAATGACAAGAATCATTAACTTTCTGATAGGTTCGGTAGTTCTGATAAGTTGTGACGCTAAATAAGAAAAGCCAATAAAGGAACTGCCCACAAATGCATGTGGGATTCTATTGGCTCTTTATTTCACACCAATTATGCATAGCATTGTAAAAAATATGAATACTGTGTGGAATAAAGGAAATGTTGAATTGAATTGATTGTTTGATAAGAGGATGTTGCAGAGTTGTGAGATGACGGAATTCAAATATTAGAATTGTCAAATGAGTCACTTACCTGTGAAGGCATTGGTGTCGGTAGCAGACATCTTTGAGATGAATTTCGTGCGTCTCTGATATGGCTCACCTCGATACGACCCACACGACAATTCAGTGGCCAACCATAGAATGCGCAAGTCGCACGTTCTATTTCAACAGATAGATTATTATATTTATAATATTTCTTTACGACTTCACTGATTTCCAGTAGTTTTATGTCACTGTCAAGGATGATCGGGTTGTACTGAAGCGAGTCTTTCCAATCCTCGAATAAATCAGCCGCTGTTGACGAATTAATTTTGGAAAGTGTAGCAGCGTAATTGTTTAAATTGCCACCTTTAAATTTTAATGATAATTCTGAATCCCCAAGTATTCCAAAGTATTTATCAACCGAATCCAATATATCAAACATGGCGTCCGCATCTGTTTCATTTCTGTTCATTCGAATTTCAATCATACCACCACCATGAACTGATATAACGACATGAGTCCCGAACCGTTTGAAGAACGTTTTCCATATTCGGATATCGTAGTAATCACTTGTCGGAAATTGGGGAAGCTGGTCCAATGCTTGTACAAATTCCTCTGACAGATCATAATTATCGTTCAATAGAAGTTTAAAACTTTGATACTCCTGGACAGCATGATTGACCTGGTTTGTGACAATGTTGTACCCTGGTTTTGGGAAATTTGGAAATCCGCTTCCGCGATGAAACGGTGGGACATTCATACGTTGAATTCTAAACATGTCGTATTCCTCCATTGTACTGAAGACCTTATACACTCGTTTCCTCTCATCTTGTACCCTGAGATTGAAATAATCTGGAATTTTGTAGACGATATCCGACACGATTTTTTTATGAGTCTTGAAAGGTGATGTCAATAGTGGTAAGTCTGTGACTAAGTCATACCCGCGTCCAACTATCAATATCTCACTTGGTATTTCGGGAATCGTGATTGACAATCCATTCTCCAAAATCGCTGTGATTGCCTCATTTATTCGCATCCCTTTGAGTAACTTCAAAATTCCTTCGCTGGTTCTAGGGACATCCGTGTCCAAATGAATGTTTCGAATATTGAAGAATCTTTGGAGGTAAGCCAATGAGCCAGGGAATTTTTTTTGCAATGTTTCGTTCATTAGGTCAAATCCATGCTTCAAAGTTAGAGCAACCTCGGGGACGTAATAATCAGAAAGGCTTGGAATGTCAATGTACTTTAAGATTCCTGGATGTTCTCGACTGACAAGGGGAAACGAAGAACTGGATATATTGAAATAGTTTGTACTTTGACGGACGGTACGTAGGATTGCTTCTCCCAAAATGTCTCCTCCAGATATTGCTGCAAATTGCATTTTGTCAAGTAAATTTTTTGGATAGAGATCCCCGTTCGGTAGTTTGTAAGACCCATTCAACATCGGGACCCCTTCTTCGTGACATTTGTTATCTGCAACTACCATTATAATCGGTTCTGGAGTGGAACTGAACTCTTCAATCAGCTCTTTGAATTCTTTTAACCGTTGGCCAGGCTGCCGTCGAATTAAACCGTTCGCCCGCATGTAATGCGTAAAGACGAATACGACGTTTGAGAACGTCTTGTCGCTGAGTCTATCCATAAATGAGTTTAGAAGGCGCATCATTTTTACGAATGAACTATTGCGTTGGTGGTTATGAAATTTTGTTAATATCAGAACTACGTTTGGAGTGTATTTCCTCAGTTCTTCATGTCTATTTAAGTATTCATCCAGAGTAGCAAGAGATCGTGAATCTTTTTCAGGACCACGTGTATCGCCCAGTGTCGGAACTTCTATAATTCGGAGTTCACTGTTGGCTACTCCTAATTCGGTTAGAGGAACACGCATTTTAAACTCGTGAATGTCTGAAGCATTGCCTAAGACGGAAACATCCTTCGAATTCCCCAGCAACGTTTTGACCTAAAATACAAACACACATTAAGGTTTTATTTGAAATATAAGTAGACGAATTATAAGTAGCCTTACCACGCTTAGTTTTCCAGACCCTTTGGTTCCAAGAACCAAAATGTACGCATTCTTGGGACTCCTACGTTTTTTTATGCTTTGCAATGACGAGATTATACCAGGGTGACCTTTGTGTGTTAACAATTGCGTTCTGATATCGTCCGCAGAATTCGCTATGTCAATGAAACTCTGATCCGGACCTGAATGGAATATGTATGAGTGCGGTTTACGTATTTTCTATGTCTTACATCTACATAGATTTACTACTTACGAGGATCAAGGATAGACGTTGGATTTGCATCTGTGCATGTGCATTTGTAAGACCCGAACTCTTCATTACCTCTCTTCTACAAAGTAAGTAAAAGAATTTAAGGTACGGTCGCACATTATCTATCCAGTAACGATTCATCCTGTTATTCTTGGTATATACGATTTCAGCATCAAATATAGCGTCCTAGACCTTCTATTGTTAATTACAAAGCGTGTAAATAAATAATCCATGTCTCACCTCAACAATTCCTTTGAATGTCCTTGACTCTCCTTGGAAAAGTTCTTCGTCGAAAGCTTCGAGTTTACACTCAGGCCTAATTACAACATTTGAAATGTTTTCCCTGGCCAATCTGTAGTAAAGTTGTTCCTCGGCATTCCTTATGTTAATGTAGTAGGAAATGCATGATTCGCAACCGCCCTCCAAATAGGCTCTTGCGCATTCTGTTTTTTTCAGCAAAATATCACTGCAATTGCACTCCTGAAATATCGAAGTATTTTTTATTATTACAAATCTGTAGAAGATCCGGGATGGTGGATGAGCGCAGATTACGAATATATAGAGTATTAGCCAATGCAAGGTAGATCTAAGAATAAATTGGCTTACAGACTGGCAGGTACAGTTGGCTGAACCAATTGAGTGATGCCCGGGATGTAACTTTATAGCTTCCAGGCTATTTTCATATACTATGCAAGAGCCAGCAAAATAATTGTCATCGCAAGATATCAGAGTACACCCTTGTGTTATTTTTACGGACCTTGTCATATTCCATACATCTAGGGATGCGGACAAGTAATGTTCTTGAAAATTAGAAATGCATTCTAGATCCGTCATTTCAAACTTCTTCCCCACTTGGTTTTCATCTTCATACAAAATACCGCAGATGTTTTCTTTCGCAAAAGTAAGTCTCAAAAAATAAATGACGCAAACGAAAAAGAATCCAGGACAACTACTTGCGAACATTGTTATGTTTATTAGCTTCAAGGCTAAGTGTGCGGGATTTCAACCATCCTGTCCGGTGTTCAATTCACAGTCAATCTAATTCCTAATTTCCTCTATTGTTGGGTATTCTCGTTTTATCAGGGCTTCAATTCAAGGATGGTTCCCAGTAATTCCCAGCACTATTAAAGCGTGAAATTTAAATAATAGAAATAAACGTATATCAACAAAAATTTTGACTTGAAAAATATTTAAAATTAAATATATTAATTCAATTGCAAGGCGGAATGTTGAAATTACCACAGCTCGTCAATACTAGAAGTAGAAATATTAGTAATGTAGACATTTTCCTTATCAACGAATGCCCTTGGATTCTGATTGTAATAGTAGGGTGTTGCATCCGAATTATAATGTCACGTCAAATTTGGAAAAATATATAAAATCCTAAGATTTCGCAGTATATTAATTTGACATTCCTAACTCAAATATATATTAATTTACCAAGTCTTTTCGCCTTTCAAACATTGGTCAAAATTGGTTGTCCATTCTAATGACTCCCTATCCCATTTCCTATGAACACTACTGTGGACCGAATCTATTACTATTGAATAAGATATTGCGTCAGTCAATTGCAACATAAGACCGCAGTTGCTTTTAACGTTTTATTCCACTAATTCCTTTTTGCACTAATAGGGTTACCTTCTGTATGCCAAATGGAAATCAAACAAATCCATTACAAAATATAATGCGCTACGATGTTCGGCAATGCAATGCATCAATGAAAATGAGAAGTGGAAGTTTGTGAAACACCCTTCGCATGGCTTATTATTTGAACTTTGACACTGTCATGTAAGAATCTTGATCACTACAGGATTTAGAGTTCATACTAATTTGTAATCTTTCATATAAAATCAAAAACCATATGTGCAAATGTCAAGTACGAATCATGAGTGAAGAGATGAAGGCGAAGCAATTGGATTCGCACTTACAGGATGGCTCGTAACTTTTTGTCCACTGGATAGTTTTGTATTTATTGTGCAATAACATTTTATATGGCGGACTAGTAGTAGTAATAATCAGCACGAAAATACTATTATTAAATTATTGAACGGCCCATGGACTAAATATACAATAAAAATGAGTTCGCACAATTATTTTATTTTCTATTTTATCGATACATTTTAATCTACAGTAGTTAAAACGTTCAAAAATATGGAATTATGTGATTCGGTTGCTAGAATATTCATTCGGTGCTATTTTTCAGCATATATCAAGACCATTCATTCATAAAAACCTGGCCCTCCGCGTCTAACGTATGGTTATCGCTGCGTAATATGGTTGCGGCGACTGTGTCATCCCGGGAAGTGGTACCGTGGACAGGTCAGAATGTTCAGGAGATTTTGTAAATTTGTATTTCTGTATGAATGTCGCAAAATATGTGAATAAGGTTGCTCAGGCCAGAACTTCCCCAAGACAAATCCGTTTTCCTGGAATTGTTTACATTCAATTTATTATGCAATACCAAATACCACGCAATTAAAATATTATTTTTAAAAAATTGGACTTCGTACCATATCCAAATGGGAGCAAGTATTGAGTGTTCACAATATTTTTCCCACTCACATCCAGAAATCTCTCTGGACGAAAATTTGTAGGGTCACCCCAAATTTCTGTGCTCATGTGGGCGTGGTGTAAATTGAATAGGCAAAAGGCTCCCTAAATTTTTCATTGTCTTATTTTTCAAAAATTGTGGGAATTTTAATCGTAAAAAAATACCTTGGGAATTCGATGATTGCCGATTTTTGTTTCCTGAATTGGTGATCTTACTGTGACTGGAACAACATTCGAAATCCGTTGAATTTCCAGTAAAGTGGCCTCTGTGTACGGCATACTGAAATATTTTATTTATTTTTTTATCGTAACACAGCATTATTTGATTTGATTATCATTAACTTTTAATTTCATTCACAAACTTGGGTTTATCCAAAGAATTTGGAAGTCTGTTTCGTCCAACCACTGTATCAATTTCCATTTGAACTTTTTTCTGTACGTCTGGATTCAAAATCATGTACAAAAATGCAAATTCCAATGTGCTACTCGTCGTTTCAGAGCCTGGAATCAGGGTAAGGTCAAATTTAATATAACAACTTATTTTAATTGCACGTTTATAACCTACCGGCAGCGAAGAGGTCAAGTGTGCAAACAGAGTATTCGTCATCTGTTAACAAATAAATAAAATTATGGTCAGACGGTCATTTTTTCAGACTTGAGTCAAATTTAGCCCACTGTACCCTATCATTAAAATTATGGTTAGACGGTCATTCTTTCAGGGCGAGTCAAATTTGGTCCACTTTACCCTATAATTAAAATTATGGTTAAACGGTTATTTCTCAGGGCTGGGTCAAATTTAGCCCACTTTACCTTATAATTAAAATTATGTTCAGACGGTCATTTTTCAGAGCTGGGTCAAATTTAGCCCACTTTACCCTATACTTAAAATTATGGTCAGAAGGTCATTTTTCAGAGCTGAGTCAGATTTATCCGACTTTACCCTATAATTAACAAAATATTGTGAGATGATTTCACCTGTGTAGTAATTAGTGTTCGGATCCTTATTTTTATGATTGTCGATTTCTTTGAGGAAAACGTCGATGAAGTCCCTTTGGTCATCTTTATAATAATTCAACGCCCTCCGTTCATCCAGTATACCCTAATTTAAATAAATTAATGAATCAATTAGTCAATTAATTTAATTGTTCAATTCTGAATTAATTACCTTGAACTGTTTATGAATGTCACGAATGAATTCCGTCCGGACTTTTCCATAATCTGTGAATCGAAGGGTGTAATGTCTGAGGACTGGGAATGCCATCATGAGATTTGACCCCACAGACATAATTCTCATTGTGTTTGCAATCCCACGAACAAATTTGTGTAATTTCGGATCATCATGTGAAAATCTTTGACCAGCCATCATACTCCAAAGAATATTTAAGACTGAGATATTAAAGATTTGACTCATTTTTACAATCCCATTTTGTTCTGAAATTGTTTTGTTGAAACTGGAAGTCAAATCCGTCAATTCTTCATCCATCGTCGCATCTTGACCTTTTTGTCTTCCGAAACCAAAATCCCGGAGTGTACGGATTGTAAATCGGCGAAGTTCTTTCCAACTTTCTCCATTTGCAAATAGTACTCCTGAGTAAATGTAATTAATTAATTAGGCAGTACAAATAAAATAATTATAATTAATTAAGAAATTAAAAAAAAATTGGTATTCTTACCCAATGGTTTACCAAATGACCGTACGCGTACCCATCCGTCACTATATCGATCCGCCCAATTATCATTTCCCAAAATCTCCTTCATCATAGAGTAATCGTTGACCACCACTTTAAAATAATTGAAAAATAATTAAATATTGCCACAAAAATCAGTAAAAAAATATCCGATACCTTGATAAGTAAATCCGATTTGAAGACTGAATATTTTCCCATATGTTTTTGACATTTCTTCCATCATTTCACTTGGAATCATTTTTTTTCTCAGTGCTAATTGAACAAGATTCCCTACGATTGGAAATCTTATCGGACCTGTGGGGAAAATAATTTGAAATCATTAACTATAAGTTTGTGAGTAATTTGTTCTACTTTTTTCAGCAAATTATTATTTTTGAAAAAAAAAATTTAAATAAAAATTTACCAGGTGCTAGATCTTTTCCAAAGACCCAATTGTCTAAATAGAACCATAGTAATACAGTGCAAACCAAAAGAATGCACAATTCAAAAAACATTTTTTATTTTAAATAAAAAAAAAATATATATTTTTTTAATTTGAGCTCAAATTAATTAGTGGCAAAAATATGTCTCTAATTTATGTCAATGTTGAGTTAATAGGAATAGACGCTGGGATTTGAAATAATATGAATTGACATTCACCAACCAACTCATCAATCCGCTGTTGCTCAAACTGTTCTTATATACTAAAAATAATCAAACGATTATCTTTTTACGACAAGGACTTTGGAGTTTAGAGTCACTCAATTTAGATTCATAACACCATATGGATACACGTACAACGTATTATCTTCAGAGATAAGTGCAAATGTTATGAAATTACTACAACCAAACCTACACCCAAGTGAATGAAGTGAGTTCAAAGTACATAATCATGTGCAATTTGCACTCTTAAATAACGGAATATAAACGGACAATAAACAGTTTTGTTTTTTCGAAATTTTCAAAATTACGAAAACAATTTTGCTTTTTGCTTTGGGGATCACGCACTGGAGTAGGCAAGGGTGAAGCATTTAGACACACTGGTATTCTAACCAGAGTGGGGTAAATTGGCACACATTGAATTTTGATGATTATTTTTGAAATTTTGGAAACCATTTTGGAAGTTATAAAAATCTGAAAGGCATGGAAAGAAATATCGACAAATATCAAAATGTGGGTTGAATTCAGTTTCAAATGATCGATCGTTTTATTCTAATAACGTTATGAGTCTCTAAGAGTGTAAAAATAAGTAAGGCCGTTATATCGAGAATACCTTTCATGTATACTGTAAACGGTAAAAAAAAATCTTTCAAAATTTTAATTAATTTTTTTTTTGAAAATCTGGTAAATATTTTTGAAGTTAAGTTTGAATTTTTGAAACTGTGTATATTCATTTAGAACACCCTGTAGATAAGATATCTTTCCGACTGAAAAAATCGTGTATATTATTTGCAAAGTACAAATATAAAAGAATTAAGTTGAATGAATATCTGTATGATCCGTCTGATTTTTTCTTGCGTTGCCACTCGTGATAAAAGAACCGGTCTTGTCTCGTCTATTTGCATTGAAAATTAATTTTTTGTGCCCGCCATAGAATTGTTGGTCACTACAATTAGTGGCATTCCAGCATGTGCAACGTGCCGACGGAAATTCTGAATCCCAGACTACTTGGGCCATGGAAAAATTGCATATCCAATTAAATAAACTTCCTGTTGATTTTCAACAATGGAAATTCAACATGAACTGCAGTGAGAATTTTACAAAGATTAAAAAAATACCTTGTTTTCATTTCGCTGATAAAGTAGTCCATTAGACATAATATTTATTATGTAACACACTTAGATAACACAAATAGGAAATACAGTTTCCCATGGTTTTTATATTTTTTTATCAAACTCCATTTATTTTCTTCGCTCAAACAATTTTTATTAACTTTCCAAATAAATCACAAGTGCTAATTTATTTATAATACCACGTGATTCCAAGTAAATTAAGGCTAGGATTGGGTCTAATTTAATACTAGGAATTACGACACCCGCTAATAATCAATTTGAACCCAGTTGCACATATTTTTGAGGGTCAATGTTTGTAAAAACACAAATTGAATAAAAGTAAACAAAAGCAAAAAAACATTAACAAGGGCATTAACAGAATTGCGTTTTTCTTTATTGTTCAGGAGGATTCTCATTTTTTGTGTTTGCGTTAGCATCGTCCGTGAAATCATACAGTTCCATCCAAGGACTCAGTTTCTCAACTTGAAGTTTATCCAAACTCGCTCTTCTTTTCTGCAATCTCTCAATCACTTCTGTGAATTCACATACAATTAGTAAACAAGTGCGAAAAAATCATGAATTTTTTTATACATTTTTGGGGTCACAAAAACACGACATACAGACAACTTTAAGAAAAATCTTCGGACCATTATTTTGATGGAAAATTGCCTGGTCATCGCATTTTAAAGACAAAATCAATTCGGTTTAAAATTATGCATATAAATGAAAAAGTTTTAAATAGTCAAAACTAATTAATTTGAGGGTCACTGGCGCTAAAAGTCAAGGAAGCTGGGTTATTGGATTCTTTAAAACGTATACGGAGGGTGATTCAATACTTTTTGGCAGATTTCATTGACATTCCCATGACACTGAAAAGTTTGACGGAAAATTTGAAAAAAAATCTTCACCTTCAATTAGTAGGTAAATAAATTCTTTCCTCTATTTGTGAGGAAAATTATGAATAGGAAATATTTTTTTATTTTAGAATCGTGTTCTCGTCAATTATTCTGTTTTCAAATTTTCTGCCAAAATTTTGAGTGCCATTGAAATCTGTCCGAAAATTAATGAATAACCCTCTGCATCTTATTTATTCATTTATAGGAATAACCACTAGTATGTACAGGGTGTCCCAGAGAGAGCGCACCATTGTTTGATTGCACTTTGGCGTAGTTACAAGAAATTATGTATCAGTCAGGCTGGAATTGTTGATAAATTCTAGAATAGAATTTACCAACGTAAACCGTCAAAATAAAATCCGTATGACAGTGGGACTTATCTATAAGAGGAATGTCCGGTTAAAGTTAATAAAATGAGTGTGTTGTTTACGTTCATAAAGTAAATTATTAGAATTTATTCAATGATTCCAACCTGACCGTAACATAATTTTTTGTAACCACGCCAAAATATAATCAAACAATGGTGCGCTTTCTCTGGGACACCCTGTATATAAATGAAATGGGACTTTGTGCAGGTACACTACACTTCTTACCCGGGTCCAGATTGAGTGAATTTGATTTTTGAACAGTCCTCTTTTGATTCTCATCCTTTTTATCGTCCGGATCAGTAAAATCGTAAAGTTGCATCCATGGGCTCAATTTTTCAACATCCAACTTCTCCAAACTCGATCTTCTTCTCTGCAATTTCTC
>JAQFYE010004741.1:0-12935 GCA_034694305.1 Protaphorura glebata
ACCAGACCGTTGTTCACTATATAGAAAACGGTGCTGCCTCTGTTGAGTGCACGGAGCCTATATGCAATCGGGGCCGAGCAGAAGTTACCCCGTATTTTACTATCCGAATTCTAGTGCACACGTTGGTTGAAATGTTGCTCAAATAACTTTGTACAGCTTAAGCTGCCCCACAAAAGTTTTCCATCACCTAATTCCAAAATTAAGTATTAGGATTTGCAGAAACGAGTCGGACTATCAGCAATGAATCAAAAGGAATGAAATACGTAAGGTTGAGCAAAAACTTTCTACAAGAGTTATCTGAGAGAGCATTTCGGAGTGAGCGGAACTTGTTAGTCCAACTCAAGAGTACGGACTATCGAAAATCCAATTAGGCTTTGGAGGGAGCCGAATAGTCCAGCTTGAACTTGTTTTTTCTCTAAGATTTACTAACGAGGGGAACACAGGTGTAAATCAACGATTTGATACAAACTTTTTTTCTGAAAGACCTTTGCCCCAAACCATTGAAAATGTCATTAACTCGAGTGCCTCCCAAAACTCGATTTTTAAAAATATGTTGAATATTTTTTTTAGAAAAAGTGAAGTTTTGGGAAAAATTTCCATGGGGGTATCCCATCCTAAAATCTTGAGAACAAAGACTCCTTCTTTTCGATTTTTCTATAAAATTTCAACATATTTTTAAAAATAGAATATCGAGAAGTGCTCGAGCTAATGACATTTTTGAGGGTTTGGGGCAAAGGTCTTTCAGAAAAAGAAATTGAGTCAAATCGTTGAGTTTACACCATAAGTACTTCCCTCGTGAGTATGAAGAAGTACAGGTCCAAAATACATTGCCAAACTTTGCTACTTTCTTATTCCTGACTTACTCTGTATGCATTTCGGACAGTCGTAATTTTCTACGTCATGGGACATCCCATCGTGTTAACCCCAAAAAAATTGCCACATTCTCAAATCACTGGTAAAACTATAAGAAGTTAACCAAACATTAATTGAAATTTAGTTAGTACGAATTGAGACTCCGCATAATAAGATCCACTCACCGGTTACTCACAACAGCGCATTCGGCATTTTATTTCGGATTTCTCGTTACAACGTAATTATAGTTTCATTTAATAATTTTGGTTTAATATTGGAGCAAGGTGCGGATACTCCTGAGTATAATAAATTCCAACTTTCATATAGTTTACAACTAGTCTCTCCGGAAATTCACACAGAGGCACGACAAAAAAATGACATAGGGTCGTAATTAATTAAGTGCCACATTGACATTTCAATTCGGAATTCACGCTTCACACACACCACTTCATAGTTCAAGAGAAAAGCTCGTAGTTTGTTCTAAAGCACACAATTTCCCTGAAAAACCTGGTTCACAGTTGACAACTTGTGGTAAATGAATTTCTACCTGATTTGTGATTGCACAATACTCTGCACTTGTGTCCTCGTAACTTTTGACTTGTGAATTTGAATTTTGTTCTTCAATTGTTTGAAGGATTTTGAGAGGATGTCCGTGATTGACGTTTCCCCCATACACTTGAGCCTGACAAACTGACTCTTGGAATCCACTTATTTTAGTTCCATTCCTGGTCATTTTCTCGGAGGCAAATCGACACGACCTCGGTTTCTCATTCATGACAGTGGGTGGGAAACTTGGTAAAACTTGGTAAAACTTGTTTAAATTCCTTCCGGAAATTCTCATTCAACCACGCATACAAAATAGGGTTATATAACGGGAGAGTAACTTGGACTAGGAGAGTGTTCTTATGATGTCTTCTTTGGTTACAAAAGTGGTATGGTGTTGAGTTCGTAGTATTCATCAAAAGGAGATTTCGTGGATGCATTCTCAGACATGTCGTCGTCTCTCATCTTCGGATTTCCTGAATAGTCAGAAAAGAAAGGACTTTACTGTCGGCTCCAGCCTTAGAGAATCACAAGTGTCATGGCCGATCTGCAAGAGCTCACATGAACATTGTGAGATGGCTCCCTCTCCGGATCTGGTAGCCGTGGTAGGCGTTTCTCATTACATTAGATGGCACGGGGGATAACCTTTGATGACCAACTACGGGTCAGCATTTCACTTTGACAAAAAAATATTTTCGGATTCATCATTTGGGTGACCCAAGTTACCTAAAAAGTTGGGTCCGCTTGCTGAACGCAGGGGGCACCTCACGAGTGTACCTTGTTAGTTTTAAAGGAAGACTTTGGAACGAGTGAGGTATCGATTTGACTTTCAAGCCTCCAATTTCAATAAATCAACAATCTGCTATTTTGTTATTCTTATTGAACGGTTCAGGCGGTTTTTGACACAAATATGTGTTTTGATTTTAATTTTTCTAAAACTTTATTCCGATAGGCATTGAATTATTTCACTATTTTGCATTATGAATCACACTTCTTTTATAACAATTCAGTTTAAACATTGGCTAAAGTCATATTTTTATATTGTCATTATTTCAGTCAGTCAAGTTTCTTGTGATTTAATTTGAGGTAATAATTTGAAACACAAAAAACCAATAATGATTCTTATGCAAATTTTTTAAGGCAAAACATGTGTATTTTGGTCTGTGCAGGTTTATGTAAGATCTACATTAGATACCGCCTACTGATAATCTTTTTTTACTACAATCGTATATTTCCCGAATGCTAGGGTTACTTTCCTTTGGCCAAATTGAAAATATTAATAACGCGCATAGTTTTGTAATACAAATTAGTAAGAACACATTAATATTATTTATCTATTATTCGCTTAGTCATTCCAATCTAACATTGCGGTACAGATTTGGGTCGCACTATACTATGTTGAGCGTGTCATCCCACTGGCAGATATGATATATTTATTTTAAGGAGGTTTGGTATAATTACAGACGTGCTCAGCTATGCCATGTCGCGAGGGGTGCCAGTTCGTAGGACGGGAGGGGATGCCGCCCGCCGCTTGCGGCGGTCCCCGCGGAGCGGCCGCCGGAGGCCAAATTTTTTTTCCGCCTTGTTTTAACATAAGTTGCATGTAAAAGTTAGTTTTAGGTAAAAAAAAAACTGGTACAAGATGGCGGCGAAATTTTGAACATTTTTGTATTGTAATATTTTATTTTCTATAATTATATTTACGTCTGGCACCTTTCCCGCCAAATCGTTAGAGCGATATTTTCTCCGCTAAGTCCATGTTTGGTAAGGGGGTAGCCAGACTACGCACACTAACTAGGCTCAGACTTTGAGGTTTTGCGGGGGGCACGGCCTGGCTGGGTAGGACGGTCGCGAGCGAAAGCGGCCGCCGCAGGCGATTTTTTTTTTTACATTCTTGTTAACCGTAACATGTAAAAGTTGTGTCTACAAGTCTCTTAACCGTAAGATCACAGGTGGGCAGCTGAGTTTAAGGTGGGTGTTATGTACAGGCTCAGTCGTAGTAGAATATGTACCGAACTCCCGCGCGTGAAAGCGCGGGCCCCGCGGAGCGGCCGCCGGAGGCCAATTTTTTTGGTATGTTTAACATAGGTTGCATATAAAAGTTGTTTACAAGTAAGTACAATAAATCAGTATATTTGCACCTCTTAAACTTGGCTAGTTTATTATTAACTTTTCCGAATTAAATTTTCTGATAAATCAAAAATCAAATCAAATCATCCGGGTAACACACCCTTCAAGCATACATACATAATATAATACAAGTTGCTCACCATTCTTGAGCATACTTGTATTATAAGTACCACACCATTTACCTTGAGAGGGTGTACACCGGTACCGTATGTGCCGTACCCTTTTGTTCGAAAGTTGGGTGACAAAAATTAGGAAATTTAGAAAACTACAAAATTCGATACATCTTTCATGGCCTTTGGCCGTGAAAGGAGTGTCGGTGGAGGAGTAGTGAAAGGGGTGTCGACTTACATTTTTTTTTAATAGAAGTGTGTACCCTGGCCTTGGGCCAGGGCGGTGCGTACCGGGCGTGTAATGGTCGTGAGCGTGCGGTACTCCACGTGACATTCACTCGCGAAAAGCACCATCCAGTAACCTTCGGTCGGAATGGATGCGTTTTCACGAGAGGGTGCTTTCTGCGATCTTTCGTAACGAGAGGGTGCCTTCTGCGACCTTTGGTTACCAGAGGGCGCTTCAGTCGATCGTCGGTTATGAGAGGGTGCTTTCTGCTAACTTCGGTCACAAGAGGGTGCTTTTTTGTGACCTTCGGTCACGTACGAGTGCTTTTTCGTGACCTTCGGTAACGAGAGGGTGCTTTCCGCGACCTTTGGTCGCGAGTGGTGCTGTACCCCCGCGGGGGTAGCTGAGCATGTCTGGTATAATAGTTTGTCACTACTGTACTACTAGTAGTACTAGCGTTACAATTCTTATGCCGAATGGAGATCAAGTCTGCAGTTGGTCAGGCTCCCATTATCATATCGTTAGGTTAGGAGGTTCGACTCTTCATATAGACTTGGTTAGGTTTCACTGCTTTAAGAATTTATGAAGTGAATTTCAATTAATGAGTGTGTAAAATCTATGACATGATTCATTTTATTGTCTACTGTGTCATGGTGAGTGTTCGATCCATCGGGCATGTACAGTTTTTGGGTCATTTTTGGTCATTTTTTGAACTATGTGATTTCTCATACTACTGGCGGTATCAGCGCTCCAAAACCAATTAATAATGAGAGTATTTTTATTATTGCTTTTTGTACAGGGTAATTGCAACGGTGGACAATGGGTTGTTCGACTGAATAAAGGACTGGCGGCCCGGTGCTGGGAGAATCTTGTTTTAGCCGTACTGGGTGAACAATTTAATGTTGGAGATGAGATTTGTGGAGCTGGAGTTTCAACTCGTCAAAAAAAGGATTGTATATCACTCTGGCACAAATCATCTTCAGACTCAGATCCACGTGACAGAGTTCGGGAGGGACGTGACGCGTAAAGTTCTTAACCTTCCTTCACACATTCAATTGGAGTACAGAAATCATAAGGATGTTCTCAATTGGGTGAACACACGTGACCGTGACCCTGTTCTTGGGAAACCCAGGTCAGGGAGTCCACCCATGATGGATCGACTCCCATCAGATTACCCCAGACGTGATACAGGAGGGACAGGTGGGGCTTCTGTTGGTGGGGGTGCACCAGGAATGCCACCTCCACGATAAATCAACAGTGCACCTCTGTTCTGCCACTTATCCCATAACTTATCAACTTAGAAAAAATGCAAAACAAATTGTAATTCGGTTTTTATTATTATTAAAATTTATAATTAGTTACATAATTATGTATATTTATATGGGAATCTTCTAGCAAAGCAAGAGAATTGTACCATTTCTTAAATAAATTCAGAGTTTGAGACAGATATATCCAGCAAAATCTGAGATGTCAATATCAAAGCTCAACACTTAATTTGCTATATTTTATTGCAGGGTTCGTAATTACCCGGTAATTACGTATAATTACCGGTAATTATGGTAATTACCAGGTAATTACCAGAAATTGTCAATTTAAATGTTAAAAACAGTAATTTACAATTGTTTTAATTACCTGGTAATTACCTTGGTAATTACCGTTAATATCAGTATTTACCGTGGTAATGACTGTTACTGTTACCGGTATTGGCTCAATTAATTTGTTATAATTGATTTTGTGAATTTTTAAAGAATCCAACAGCCATCATTAGAAGTCGCCCTGACTGAGTGTGAACTCCAGTATACGTATGGACTATGGTATATTGGAAAAACAAATTATTGACAGTATGACTTAACATTGAGGAAGATTGATGTTTTGTATCTGTACAATGTAGACGAATTACTCGGCACTCCTAATCAGATTTTTTCCTCTTCAAGCATGGGATCAAACCAAGTGGGAACACAAGGTAAATGTACACTCAATCTAATGGAATTCAATTTTCATAATTTTTACATCAAAATAATATATGCAATAAGCAGTATTTCCATCATATTAAACAGCTGGTTGATTTAAAATTAGCCAACCTACTTTTTTAAAGGAAATATGGCAAGGGTAAAGTACTGGTTTGCATCTCAAGCCTCCAATTTTAGTTTCAACTTTTAGACTCTCAAATTGAGAAGATGCAAGAGGCATCAACTAAAATATGTTGATTTTAAACCAAGCTTGATTCAAGTTCAATTAAATGCGTGAATGAATGGTTGAAATACTCTGAATGTCGTAACGGTCCGTTAAAAAAAACGAAATCATTTTACTTGAAAACGTTCCGTAAAGCAACCACCGTGCGTTATTCTCCCAAGGGATAGAACCGCCAGCATATAGTCAAGCGACAAGGGCCCATGTACCACCATTTGTTTAGCTCATTTAAAATTTTAGCATAATTCAGCATAGTAGATATTCATATGTCATGTCATATGTCATATTCATCAAAGTAGGAGGTAATTCAAAATTTAATTAATTTGTAATGTTTTTGAATTTTTTTTTTCTCCGTGCAGGTGTTGGTCTAGTCAATGCGAAGCCGGTGACTTAGATTACTCAAATAGGGGATGAATGGAACATCATAACTTTAACTACATTCAAGACAACGGAAATGAAAATCAAGCTTGGCGAGGAAAGACAACTGGTGATTGGCGAACTTTGGTAAGTCAATATCTTATCTTATCAATTGAATTAATTATCCATCTCATCCGGTGTCGGTTTATCGGCACTGGAAGACGATGACATTTCATTTTCAAGACAAGGATAAAACTAAAGCCAAGTCAACCCGTACCTATTTCCAACTATTGGTGGACATATTATCTTACGATGACATCAGTATTTTTATTTATACAAGACGAGAAAAATTAAAAATTATTGGGTCTGGCAGGACTGTCTGTTCTTATAAAATATCACATCCTGTCATCTTTTTAATCTTTTATTTTTCCTACCTGTATTCACATTCGTGGGGTTCTCCTCTATTTACTCAAAACTGATAAATGTAGTCTACTTTCATCCCCGATTTATCTTGACAGTCTGTTGTGAACAGTTCAGTGTGAAGTATTAAAATTTTCCCCAGCGAATAAAATGGCGAATAATGCGGGACCTGCAGCTCCGGCAGTGGTTAGTAAAACTTGTATATTATTAATACCTTTTGATATACAAGTTAACGGTTGTCCAAGTTCGGACTAAGGTATGTAAATCTGGAGTAAAATTAAGAAAATTTTGAATAGCTCGACCGTTCTATTCGTTTGTTTGTTTTTCTCTTTCCAACTACATGATTAGCATCAAGCATAATATTCTAATTCTGTAATTGATTTTTTTATGACAGCCAGCGAACCATTACGTAGATCTGGCACTTACATTAGCGACGACTTTTAATTATTCGTTAACTGGATATCAGCCGGGCGACTCTTTAACGGGTCTAACAATCGGACAGCTTCGCCGAGAGTTGATAGGGAGGGGAATCTCCTTTCCTTCTAACATGTCACGGAGTCGACTTCATTTGCTCTTATGTGAGGTATAATCATATCAACATTTATTTTAATTCATTTATAACATTTCTAGAATTAATGCTTCACTGCGCACGCGTGGCCAGTCTAGCTTGTTATAAATTGTATACAGGGTGTTTCCGAAAAAACGCATAGTTGTTTGACTATTTTTTGTTGTTGGGCGGTTTAATCTTATTGCCTGTAATTTAAATTTTCGTAACTACGCCAAAGTTCCAACAAACAACTACGCGCTTTTTCGGAAACACCCTGTACATAACATTAGCATAATATTCCAAATTTTGAAAAATTGCCAAGTCAACAAATTTTTCCTTGACACGTAGTTCAGTCACATGATCAAATAGAGCGGGAGAAAGACTTTAATGTTTTATCATTTTTTGATTTACAGATTGTTTGTCAGGAAGTGGATTTGGATGTTGAATTCAGGGCATCATTAAGGGTTGGTCACATGTATCAACCTAAGTAAGTATAATTTCTCAATTTATTTTGCTAATTTCGATTTCCGGCGATCCTTTGAGATAATTTTGAACTCAATTCTAAAGTTTGTTAAAGTCTACGTCTCTAAATGTATACGTATTGTTTGTTTTTCTCCCAGCAACTTTTAGATAACAACATTTCACATAGCTGCCCTGGATTCTCAGTTCCCCAAAATATCAACCTCTTCTTCTCTTACAACACCTTAAACCGCTTCAAAATTCAACCGCAATATCCAACAGACACAAACAACTCTTACAGTCATCAATGGCGATCAATGTCATATGGTTTTTCAAGGATCCTTTCAAAGCTCCTGCATTTGACGAGCGACCTCAAATTAGACAGGATAGTGTCTTGGTCAGTTGTTTCTGAATTCAATCGACCTTCCTGGTGAGCTAAGGGGGACGCACTTTCATCTGTTATTCTAACTGGTCGGGCATAATATTACTTTGTAGTTCTTAGGTGTCTGCTTACTTTAATTAATTCACTTATGTTAATCATATAAGCCTTGGATGGCTCGGAAGTTTCATTTATTTTTCGACTATTATTACCTCAGGTGTCAATTAAGTACTGTTTTCCTTGTGTACACTATTCATTAATGATCAATTTGAGTTGAAATGGTTAGCTGAATACTTGTACATGTTTAATTGTACGTCCATAAAATTAAAGTTGAAATCATTGTTTGTTGTGCACGTAATAAACTAATTTCCAATAAGAGAAAAAATAATTCTTCATCAGAAATCAACTTCCTCTACTAGTTATTCATTCCTATACTACTTGTACTGATAATTAAATTAGTACAGCTACAATTTAATGTCTGTCTCAATTTAATAGAGACTTCTGACGTCTTAAAAATAACAAGTTGTTGACACTGACATTCCTGGCCATTCATAATAGGGTGTCGCAAAATGTTACAATCCTACCCGTCAGGTGGTCATCAGTGAACATATGTTTCGATGGGGAACATAAATTAAATTAGTACAGCTACAATTTAATTGTTTTTTTTGTAAACTAAAGCTGCATTTATTGGATATTATGTAATATATAATTATGAAAAATTCGACTTTACATTGAATAAAGTACGTTGCATCATGTCTTGTTTGTATTTTTTTTCGCTGTTGGCTAGGTGTAATACTATTCCCATTCATAATAACCTAGTCGACACATTTTTTTTACAAATTTTTATCTCACGCAACCATGAGGATGTACCAAACGGTTAAAGTGCGAAACAAGTACAAATGTATATCCGGTGGACACCCTCTTTTGATTTTAAAAAACGTGTACTCTCGACTTTAACATTCTTCTTTTTAAATAGTACGAGATGTGGCCACTGCTGTGGTAACGCGGATCGCCGAGTATTTCCTTTCCTTGTTGCTGCTGACAGGAAAATTTGTGAATATTTTTCTTAAGTCTTGAGATACAATCGTCAGAGAACTATAGTCAATAAAAATGAAATGTAATTTTTCGCCGTTGTTTGTGTCAATTTAAATCGAAACTAACCCTATGAGTGTTTTGATGAATGAACAAATCAGTCATATTCTTCATCTTTTCAAAAACGCGAAGGCCAGCAAAATCCGTCAATGAATGTAATTGATACCACCGCGATGCAACCCAATTAATGTGAAGTTTTCTCAGATCTGAAAAAATGTACGGTTAGCTTCATATACATATTTATGACCAGTACACATTTTGCTGTTACTTTTTAATCTGAGAATGGAATTGCACTGGGGTTCATCAAACACGAATTCCTCCGAGAATTCGTCTGAAGAAATGCTAACAATTTCTTGTTGAGAGACTCCGGAAAAGATCTGGTCCAGTTGGAGACTGTTTGGCATGAAAACGGGTCCACGTTCATCTCGTCCTGCGATCCATAAAATGAGAACAGTCAACGTGTCCGCAAATTCATCCGAGTTCCAAATCCTTAGAAATACTTCAGGGCTAATGACCATTAGTTCCAAAGATGACAATTTTGGAAAAATATTTAGGATTCTGGTGAAGACGGCAAGACTCAAAGGTAGGATTTCCGGTAGAGCCAATTTTCGCAATGAATTGCATGGCTCTTGCATAGAGAGTATCTGCATAACAGTAAAACGTTTAGATGACGGCATTTCGGCAACAGAATGAATTTTGCTTGGTATTTGAAAATGGCTACAGACGTAATTGAGTGTATATAGTTATTGAATTAGTTTAGGACAAACTTGGTATAGCAGAAAACTCATATTTATGACCACAGGGCAGTTAAAGTAGAATGGTATGGCAATGGATCGTATATAATAATAATATAGCGGTATTTGACCAATTCAAATCTATATCCATAACTGCTCATCAGTTCGTAAATATTCCTGCAGATTTGGATTCCTTGCGAAATGTTAACACAAACACTTTAACGTCTCGAAACTTTCTAGCATACTTTCCGATTGGAATTGGAAACTGTACTACCCGCGCGGTACTTCCCATTTTCTCAAGAACGGATAATCGAATTTCATAATTTTCTTCAAATTCTCAAATACCTCTCAACGTTTTGAGTCAAACAGCGTTGCGATGCGATGCCTTCATGCATTTGCACTTTCCGTACCATTCTTTCGAACTTTTTTGATTGGAACTGGCATTGGAAGAGAAACGGTCCTGTCCCCCGTCCTCCGTTATCTAATAAATACACCAGTGTACGGACGAAACGATACCTAACCGCGTCATAAACTAGAAAAACCTTTATGAAATTTCCAAAATTTCATGAAATTTTCTCAAGAAAATGCAAAAATTAAATTGAACAGTGCCTTAATCAGTTATTTCAATTTCTACTTATTTAAAGCCGAGGTCTACGACGCGTTGTGGTATCGTTTCGTCCGTATACTGGTCATCGGAATTTTTTTTGTGACGAGCGGGTTAAGAAGATCCCTTGTGGAGGTACATAGCTGCTATGCAAATGCTATTCTGCCCACGTAAAAACGATAGCATTGGGTTAACCCTTACGCCAGTGCAGACTTGTAAAGACGGGCGCGTTGCGCCCGTCTTTACACGTCTGAACTGGCGAAAGGGTTAAGGTGACTTTCAAGGTAACAGTACATCGCCTATTATCAATTACCATACTCTTCTACCTGACTACCCTGTTCTGACGCTATATATTGCATAAATACGTCTTTACACGGCCACGATGCCTTTGCGCAAACCGGTGTAAACATTATATCAATCATTACCTGGTGGTCCTTTTTACTCTCATCATCCAAATTGTAACGGAAATTATGGCGTTGATGATAAATATTATTCCATAGATACAGATTTATTATGTTTGGAAAAGATGCAGCAAAATCTATTGCGATGGTATTGATGACCAACTCGTTCTCAAGTATACGTAAATTGAGTGTCTTGATTGCCTTCATATTGGACGGAAATATGTATATTGAGCACGCCAAATTTAAATCTTCAAGAGAATTTATCTGTGTCATTAGAAATTCATACAATTCCTTAGGATCAATATCCATGGAACCGCTGCTCCACCTCTTTGGCATGGATGGACTTTCGTTTTGAATTGTGAGTTGTTTGAGCTGAAGTTGAATTCCTTTCTTTTTGAATATTAACAAATCCCCTCCATCAGAATCAGAATTTGGATACAGACTGAGTATCTTGAGATTCTTCACTTGATTGAATTCAATTAAATGTTCCACGACCAAATCAAATCTTCCCCAGTTATGAAAATTCAATTCTTCTAATGAATTTGGTCGCATATTAGACAGAATATTTTTGAAATTTGTATTGCAGTGGGACATGATAAGCGGCATCGACGGGATATTTGGTTCTTGGATGACGTTGTTCAGACTGATTGACTTCAGATTTGGAAGCAGAATATGATTTTTTGAAGCCTTCATAATTTCGAGCTCGTCAGGGTATTTGGTAACTATGTATCCATGCATCACAGAAATTGCCAACTCTGCCAAGGATTCTCCGCATATTTGTAAAATATCTTGAACACAGAGTGTTAGACCGTTCCCAATGGACACCCCTTTAATTTGTTTTTTGAACGTCACAAAGAATTTTCTCATGTTTTGTTTGTCTACGTTCAAGTCAATTGGTCGAAGGACGTGTCCTGGTGGGAATTGACGTTCAACATTAAACGCGTGACACAAATATGGAAGATTGTCCGGCGAGTTTGAAAATAAATTCAGGTACGCTTCAAATTGATGCCTTCCGTCCGTCTCACCAAGTGGCTGACTATAATTAAGAACTTTTCGGTCTTTCCAATTCTTCGCTTGAATTTCTTTGACGGCTATGTGATTCCATTTTGAACATGCCAGGCGACACATTTTTAACTCTCGGATTGGTAGTTGTTGGAAAATCATTTCAAGGATCTAAAAATTTATACATTTAATATGATTTATTCGCAAATAACCTATAGTAGTAAGCTGAAATAGAGTGGTAGAAGCACCTGTTGCTGCCTAATATTTTGTGATTGTATTATCCTCGGATATTCGCACCGACGGACGATTTTTTTTACCAGACCATTTGGTTAAGGAGATTTTTCTTTTACGGAAATTTACCCCGGCATACTAGGCATCTTTCCAATAGCCCGAATTATACGGCCACTCAACCTCCACTACAAATAAGTGTCGGTGATATTTAACCATTACGGATATCGATATTGATGTGTCCAAGGAACCTTGACTACGCCCTTCTCTAGTGGTATATGCCAGTATGCTGACCACAACGAGTTGTTATTTATCCGTTGGTACTAAGTACGACAATGGGATATAGGTAGGTCTCTCCAATAAGAACCAAAGTTGTTTACGAAATGATGTCATAGGTCAAATATTTTCCGTTCAATCCATGCAATTCATATTTGGTTGCCAAGTTGCCATGCGGTTGCCCGTCGGAATTTCATTATTCGCAAAATGCAGAGTTTGGAAATTATTTTGGCTAACCTATAGGGAAGACGTTTTATTTGCCTTGAATGTGTAAATGACTTGCACACATTTTCAGACAATTCGCAACAGGTGTGATTTTAGCGCACGACAGATTATATGAAATTCACGACAGAAAATATGAAATTCACGACAGAAAATATGAACG
>JAQFYE010004742.1:0-12931 GCA_034694305.1 Protaphorura glebata
GTTCCGTATCTTGTGTTCAATCTGCAGACCGGTGAACGAACTGCCAAAGCCCCCTCCAACAACACCACCCTCAGTTGAGGAAACACAAGAAAAGGGAGCTAACCAAATGATCGCAATCGCGGCAAGGTACCAGGAATGGAAGCGCGACAAGCTTCCATTATTCATCCAACAACAATACGAGGAAATGAGCAAGCACGTCCCTTGGAATGGATCTCTTCCCCCGCTCAAATTCTATGATACGCAATGTGAGTTTTTTATTATGCATTCCATGTAGTAAATGTGAATACATTTACCATTCAGCTAATCAATGCGGTTGTTTGCAGCAATAATTTCATCATTCCTGGGGATTTCCCAGCTAGACTTGGAATAACTCCCAAACGTGACCGAGCAGCTAATTCAATCAAAAGCAGTTTTGCTTGCAACGTTAGCTGAAAATATTGAGAAGGTCGGAGTCATAGAGGCTTTGACATCAGCAAATTTCTCCTTGAAACAGGGGGCAAAATTGCGAAAAAAACAAATTATCGGGCACCTGATTGCCAACAAAATTCACCCATTTACGCACGGATTAACGGGTACTTGTGACCTGTTGTAGGCGACCGAAACAGAGAGGGCGAGATTGGTTCAAGTCAACGAACGACTGAGCGGACAGAATGACGTGTTGAGTGAGAATGCTGCCACGTTAGAACAAGAAAAGAAGTTTCTCAAGGTGTTCTTGAAACGAGCCAACGACGCACTGGAAGCCGAGAGAGTAGAAGTAAAGAAACTGAAAGGTGATATTGCGGCAGAACGCCAACAGAGCATCACTCACCAGGCAGCGTTGGAAGCAAATAACTTGCTCGTTCAACAATTCAGAGAAGAGGCACAAGCTGAAAAAGACTGCAGTCGTCGATTAACTAACAAGTTAGCTTCGCTATCCAAAATCTGTCGCAATAAGGAAGTACATTTTGTTCATAGATGAGTTCTTTTTAAGTGTCAGGCTTACGAATAATATAATTATTTTTACCCTGACTAAATTAGCCAGTCTCAACATTGAAATAATAATAAAGTATACATTTATCCTTTAAACAGTTAGAAAGTTTCATGATTTCACGTATCCAGGTCAAGATGTGGAAAAGAAGGATTTGTTAAGAAGTAACGGTAAATGAAACGGAAGTTTAGAAAGTAGCACGTAATTATACATCTAGTAAGCAAGATTGCAGAACATAAGGAGAAGTAAAAGTAGGTCAAGCAATGATGACCAAAATCAACATTCTTTCTCTTCAGGATTCGCCAAACACCAGATCATTCCATACCTCAACATAAGAGAACGAGTTCTTCAGCCTTACTCAACGAGGTCGCAGTTGAACCTATAAAAGAACCAGAAAGAACCGTTGTTGTTGTCGTAGTTGTTATTGTGGTAGTTGTTAGTCGCTGTGTCTAGCTATTGTTGTTATCGCTCAGTGTCTAATCAAGTTCCCATTCCCATTTCTTCATTTCAGTTGTTCACATTGTAATTACCCGCTCAGAAAGTTCTAACCATTCTGTATATCATTTGACAATTTAATAAAACTCTTCTAGCCTTTTAGCGAGTTCTCCAGTTCAGTTACATTCATTTCGAACCCGCTCCGCCAGGACCTTCTCCGACCTCACGGTTCACTTGTTAGTCGATAAAACTTTTGACTTAAGTTTGGGGTAATCTATCGTGTCTGCAATCTCAAAACAGCCAGATCCGATATCGAACCTAGATACGAGTCGTCCAGACACAACATCCCAACATTAGTTCAGACATTGGTGGCCCGTTTCGACTTATAACAGTGAATTGTGATCAAAGTGAACTTTGAACTATCCAGTGTAAAAGTGAGCTGTCAACTAGCTGTCAACCTCAGAGTCACATCAACAAACATCCATCTCGCTCCGACTTCAACCTACCCATAAAAAACAAAGTTAGGAACGGGAGCTCGTAGAGAGCCCGTTTTTTCATCAAAAAAATCAGGAAAATTTAGAGGGGAGCCGTCCCTGGGAGTCACCGAAGGTCGTCAGAGTGACCCCCCGGTCAAATCGGTCCCGCAACAACCATCAGAGAAATTCTGAACGAGCATCTGGAGCAGCCAATCCATACTGAGCAAATTTCTTCCAGCAAGCGAACAACATACAAGCCAAATAAAAAGTGACAACATAAGACTACGACTAACAACGGCGGAAAACAACAACTTAGTGATCATTTTAAATTACACACGCTAGGCATTATTCACCGTGTACAAAATAATTAATTCCAAGTTAGTTCTAAATTTGCCAATCAGTAGACTGGCAAAAATTTGGCACAGACCAAGACCCTCTCAACATTGCAAAAAATACATAAGTAATAGTTAAGATACATGCAGTTCCCTGTCCCCCTTACATAAGCTGGTACAGACCTTAAGATAGCAAGATCTCCAATAAAGTACTTAACGCCGCCCTAGAACACACCTCATAAAGTTCAACACAGTCAAACTACTTCTTCTCTTCTTCTTAATATTTTCTATTCACAATATTACACTATACGTACACTAAGGCAATGCAGAAATACCATGCAAGAATACAAGTCGCAGCAAGTCAAGATTCGGAACCATGCAGCAAAGAATATGCCTGAGGGTATGGAGCGATAACACCGTACAAGTCCACTACATTGCCTATCCTAACCTCTTCCCTCCTTATACTTAACACAATTCAAGTTCCGACTCACCTCATTCATCTCCAACTCAAGATACAACAGCGTGCGCCAAGATCAATGCAGCACTCCAGCTCCAACAAATCCAGATCTAGCATAACACCCTGCAATCCGGACCACCTAAAGAAGAGCATTGAAACTGCAGCTACGGCCGCAGATATGAGTTCTGAAAAGACTAACGAACCATCCAGCTCATCATCGTCGAAGAAGAAGTCAAGCCTTGAAGAACGTGTCGATTACATTCGATCAATTAATCCTATAGTCTGTTAAAGTATTGAGGACGTACCTTATATGACTCCATGCTAGTGGAATAACTTGCGCTATGTCTTCCTGCAGTTTCAAGTTATCAATGGGGCATGGGTTAGACGGATTTAGTCGGAAACCGTCCAGGTAGACGTAGCAGTAGCAGGGTAATAAGATAGTAGTGTACCCCAATTTCTGTTCTGGTGTTAATACGTTAGCGATGTACCGTTTGTGCATGCGAAGGTGAAGTTGTTAATATTGGTGACTGCCACCAAGGATGTGGAGATAGGAATGATAGAGATTGCATCTGATTGTTCGCATACCATTGGACATACCTTATGTAGAAATTGAAGATATTTTAGTGCCTTCAGTTAATTACAAAGTATGGTTACCTTCGACACCCCGACAAGTCCCTCGTTTTTCATTAAAGCTTGAGCGCAAGTCGCAAATTTGCTCATTTTCCTGGACGCTGAAGGAATGAGACAAAATTTTGAGGAGTCAAGATTACAGTGCGATGATAAGGAGTTGGTGATGGGGATGACAATTTCAGAGTTTGTGGCGACATACTTAGTTGTTTCATGAAGTCAACATTGTTTTTTGTGGAACTGGAATGGCACTGATATGAATTCGAATGCTTGAATTTTGCTTGATAGACGTATGAGAGGAATGTGTCAGGTGACGAATACATGTGTCTCAGTAAAAGTGCAATGCGTTGATTGAAAGGGTAAGAAATCGGGTGCGTCCACAGCAATTGTCCAACTATCTTTCAATGCGAAAGTGTCGATTTCTTTAAACCTTGACTAATTGGTCGGATGAAAGGATGCTACGAGGGAATAACTGTGACCTACAGTCAGAGGCGGCTGCAGATAGGACAGAAAGTGCGTGTTGAATATGAACTAGTTGTAAAAGGTGGTCGACTCCGTACGCCAACATGGAAACGCTTCTTGTGTTCGAGGTACCAGCGTCGATTGAACGACGCATAGGTACAGTTGAGTTCTGTAAAAACATTGCCAATGTCTTGGTGTAAGCTGTTATTTTTGTCGACATACCGAGTAGGCTTCGGTGATCTTCAGAAACTTGTTTTTGAAGCAAGTCATACTCGCTCTGGACATCAGCCACATGACCATGAAGTTTGTAAATGTCGCCAGTTGTTGCCACACCGAAAATCCACTTCCATACGGAACCTATCCCGTTAAGTAGACCTCTAGGTTTTACTTTCGTTGTTTTCTTAGTAACGTTCCTTGATATGTATGGGAATTGGACATACAGTTCTTGCTTCGTGGTACTGTAGACGGAGTATATGCTGTTGGCTAGTATACAAACGAGTTCTTCAGATACACATGTGGGAGGTGGATCTAGTGTGTGGATATGTGGAAGGAGTACTTTGAATGTCGTCGGAAGAGTAGTTTTGTACGGCACTAATTTGTTTACTTCCCTGCAGAATGAACTGCAGGTATGGTTTGATGTTGTTCGGTAAATTCAAAGTAAGTCAGCAGGACTACGAAAACCCAGAAAGTAGCCATGGCAGTTGTCAATGCTTGGTCGGCAATTTTGAACTAAGGTGAGGGAAGGAATGATGGTTTATATATGCTGCTGAGAAAGAACGGATTCAGATTGTTTAACGAAAATACAGTTTTAGCGAAGTAATTTAGAAATCCATACAAAGAAATGGAGGGAGTCTAACGCGTTGTTACGAGCACACGTTGTTGACTCAATTCGTTGACCTAATTTGCTGGTCCGACGTGACGCCGGACAAGTTTACTAGAGCGGTGAATGCTGTTGTGGCAATACGATGTAACTTGAACCAGTTTTTTGCTGAAAAAGAGTCGTGTCGCCCGACGGACTTGGATCCATTTATGAAGAAGTATATAAAGGAGTCAACGCTCCGCCGCTTCACGGTCATCCTAACGGGACCAACAGGGTTAGGGAAAAGCAGTTTTGCTTTGTCTCACTTCATCAACCCACTCCTTTTTAGTGAACTTGACGACCTGAGGAAGATAACCGCAGGGCATGACGGAATCGTTCTGGATGACGTGACTATCACGTCAATTTCACCCGAAATGTGTATACATATGTGTGACCTCGATTTTCCTCGTTCAGTCAAATTGAGATATACAAATGCAACTATACCGAAGTGGATGCCAAGAATAATTACAACAAACATCGACGAAATTATTAATCTGTGGCCACCGATGCGCGATGAACAAAGGAGCGCTTTATTTAGACGTCTCAAATTAAAACCTATTCTGAATCGGTTGTATTAGTATCTGGAATGTTGTGATAATATTTTACCTCCTTTTCATCAGATATGGGTGGACGAAAAGCCCGTGCTTTGACCGGAAATAGTAATAAGCAGCAACGCTTATGGTGCACGTACGACGCTGAAAAATGCGTTGTAATTTCATTCCCGGTTTGTCCTGTTTCCAAGTATGAGGCTCCGGCCAAGAGTCGTTGCGGTTGAACGCACGTCCGAGTTCCCACCAAAAGACGCAACGAGAGCAGGAAGTGCCCACTCCTTCTCCTCATTTTCCTTCGGCATCCAATTTTTGGTCCTGAACCAGGTCTTCGGGAGACGGTATGACGATAACGATAAATTCTGGTACCTTTCTTCGTCACCAGCTCTGTCTTCAAAACCCGCCAAGCTTCATCAACGGCCCAATCCAAAGAGTCAACATAACCGTCATAAGCAGCAAGAATGCGTGAAGAAGCAATTTGATGATACTCCCGCTGGTCCGGAATTTTAGGATCTTCGTTTTTAGCAGCGGTAGCCAATGCCTTCTCCTGAAGATCAGAAATATGTTTCACAACGAAAGTTGCACCTTCAAAACCGATGCGGTTATACTCCGCACATTTTTTCGCAAAATCAGTAAAAAGAGTATTTGTACTATCACTGATCTTTGGACTCCATCCGATGATAACTCCAAATTGCTGAGTCGGATCAATTTGAAGTCTATTGAAGACTTTCAGACAATGTAACTTTGAGGATGGGCCGATGCTTCTTCTTCTTTTTCGCCTTATATTTACACGTCTCCCGCCAGAGTACCGTGCATATATCGAAAGGACGGCTTGGAACCCGGGACGCAACTTGTATTTTGCCAGTTTCCGCGTCCAATTGAAAAAAAATTGTGACGTTTGCAAGGGGATTTACGTATTGACATCATGACCTTCAGATATGGTCCATTAAACACTCTTTTTAGTACAGCAATGTCGGCTCAACTCGATGTATAAGATATGATTTTAACATAAAAAATAGTTTTTTTTACGACAAAATCTAATTTTGTCCTAGAATGTAAGAATAATTCCAATGTTACCTTTCCAGGTACTCATTCGGAATATAGAAGACAGAAATGTAATATCTGTTAGTTAGTCATGTGCAAATATAACTTCTCTAGTAAGACAAAATCAAGAACCTGTAACTATGTGTATCACATTATTATTCCATATTTTACAATACATCCTGGTTGTAGATATTTTTAATGATTATGCGGGGAAATGTAATTCGTCGTTCGCTTTACACGAAACAACAACTACTGCCAAGAATGATAGAATGACGCAAATAAAACTTTGTAACCAGAATATTGTTGTGTATTATAATATTAACGATGTTTCACTTCCGACATAATGTAGTAGAATGTAATAGTCATTTCAATATCAAGTGTATACAATTAGCTTTCATCCTCCAACTATTTACGCAACATCCCTAGTCATAAAAATTGTGCTGGCTAGTAAATTTTCTACTCCCTTATTCTTGCCGTCACCAAACACACCAAATTAAACTCGTAAATAAATACACAAAATTGGCAACTCGAATGTTCCGAGCTAACTTTTTTATCCAGGAATTAGGTGCCAGTAGGTTTCGTCGGCGAAAACTGAACTAGCCGAAAAATGAGCTAAGATACCTCTCACACCTGGGACGACTTGCCTTCTACAAATGACCACTCGCCTTGCGAATTACGTTATCATACCGTTCTCCATTTGGCATGATATTAATCTACTTCGTCCTATGAAAATTAGCATACTTTAGAAATATTCCCCAGCGGACAACAAGATTTCATGCTCTTGAACGAGACATTAAAGTCTATTGTGTAGAAATGATAGATACACATTTAATAGATTATATGACAATAGACTGTATCTCATATAAAAATATATTTACTACTTGCATCGTTTCAGTCAGTGGTAAATGCATTCTAATATACCGTCAAAAATCAAGTAGGTTTTTACAAAGGTTCATCTTTCAAAATCCAAAAACGCATGAATTTACCGGCCGCACTGAGCACAGTTCTTGTGAGGAAATGCGGAGCTAATGCTTAGAAAAACAAAGCCTATCGGCTTACCATAGATGGGGGTTCGTAGAATCGTCAGTACAGTTCCTGGTGTTCGAAAGAACTGCGCGACTCTCAAGTTTACGCACTTTCAATTTTTCGCTGTTGTGTTCATGTACCAGATTGTCACCAACATATTCGGTATTTACGAGACATTACAAGAAATGTCGGAACCGCTTTGGCTTCGGTTTTGATTTTTCGAAACCGATGCTTTCTGGCTGGTTCCAGTTCTTGCCGGTTCGGTTTGTTCCTCTAAGGAACCGAGGAATTTAACCAACAGTTGCGGGATAGTAAAACCAGGGCTAAGCTTGTGAGATTGCAGGCTTTTTGTCTTTAGAAATTTACAATACGAGTAGAAGGAATGGACACCAACGTTCGAGAATGCAGAATCTAATACTACTAACTATTTCATCGGCTATTGGTCGTTTAATATTAATTCGGTTTTTGTGTAGCCGATTCCATACTCATGTGAGCATGGAATCGGTTGAAAATATAACTTAACGACCCTACGTGTCTAAGCTTGGTTTGGAATGGCTCTGATTCGATATTACTTGCGCGCGCATGCATTCACATATCCTTTCAATTGGTTCACGGTTAGCTCACAAGTCATCTTTCATGCATGTGACTTCAGGCGCGTATTGGGCCAGACAGCATTGTTGACACCATAACTGAGACGACCTTCAAACACGTCGTAAATTTATGCAAGTGTTTACGCGGCGTCATTCTTTACAAGGTTGGGCATTTGATTGTGAACACTTTCCGTAAGACTATATCTTGCGCAGTTCGAGTGAGAGAATTCTGAAAAAATATATGACCGTCTCCTTGCACGAGATGGGACAGATCATAATTTTTCAGATTTCTCGTATTCAGTCATACGGGCAAAAAATGGCCCCGAAAATTGAAACAGTAGTGAGATCTTTTTCCAAAAATGAAACCGAGTCGTGGCCCTACGTTTTCGAAGACATCGTTTCAAAAGTCAGAATACAAAAAAGTCCGTTGAACTTGTAGATTTTAGTTATATATTATTTAGGATTTAGCATGGATTTCGGTGGTAGGAATAATTCTAATTCCTGGTCTAACTTGTAAAGCGGCTGCGGCATTCATTCTGAGGTATGGGATGTCGCGTTATCTTGACGAACGAAAACTTAATGAGTCTTATCAGCGTACAAGGCAGCGATGGACTCCCCAAACCCGGGTGCAAGATAATGAGTGGGGTAACCCCTCGTAGTGTCAAAGTCTGACTACCATACACTTTGTACAAAACTTTTCAGGTTTCTCAATGCTATATTCGGGGTCAGCTTTACCCGGTTTGCGATAATAAAATCGACTAAAGCGTCTTGAACCCTGCAGGTAGAACCGAGCCTCAAGGGGTTGACTAGTAATCCAGCCATATTCCCTACCAGGGAATTCTCATTGTGCTTCTTGCAAATTTTGGTGCAATTTTTAACTAATTTTTAAATCTTTAATTAAAAGTCGTCACCAGTGTTTCAACTACGGCCATTTTAGCCCGCATGACTGAATTGAAAAAATCTGTAAAAATTGTGTGCTTTCATTTCAGCTACAAATGCATTGATTTACTTTGAACAAATGTTCTCGTGTTAACGTGAATTTAAATTTTTGTCGATTGATTATCCTCACTCACGAACTTTTAGAACTCAGTTAACTTCCACCAAATAGTACTAGTAATTGATTTATCTCCAATAAATATCGATTGTACTTACAATCAAAAAATATGTCCGTTTTCAGTTTTCTCCGTCTTTGAATCACATCATCTTTTCCAGCAAATCGATCTCCGCGTAACAATTCTGATAATTTCTCACTCGTGTATAATTGATATATTTCACTCCTCCTTGTCTAGAACTTCGGTGTAGATTATTGTTATTTCTCCTGTAGTACTAGCATCACGCATAGCCATGTGCAAGCTTAGTCGCTGCAGTAGGAAACAATATCCAGCTGTTTCTGAAATATCATGTAAATATTATTTCCACGTGGTTTATTCTAAAAACACAAGATAATATTAAATAAAATTTTATAGACATTTGAACATCTTTCGTCTTTATAATTTGCTCTATATCAGCTGATAAGAGATTTGAATCTTTAGTAGAGATTGATATAAAGGACGACACTTTGGTCTAGTAGGTAGTGGACCAAGATTGAGTTGATCCGGGAACCTGATTTCTGCATATAAAATCGAAAAGCTTACACATCAACTGCGCCAATGTACATGTTAATTCCTGTTGCTCCAAATGCCTGCTTTATTATAGTAATTTTGTAACATTCCGACTTGCGTTTATTCCACAATTTGTGGTTGGTGATCCGTCGTAACAATGTGTTTCTCCAAGTTCACAATTTCTTCCAATTTACCACTGCATTTTTCACCAATAAGGAAAGAACGTACAGTTTGAATGCAAAAGTATGACTTGGCTGGTTCTGAATCCAATTTTGTTTTTTCCTAGTATTTTACACTCCAAGTTGACGTGGTGGTGTGCCTGTGAATAATAAGGAATAAAACGTTATATTATATTTGAAGAGTTCGACAAGAAGTCGAGGTTGTGTATCTTATCTCATAAGTCCATCGATTTAATGCGTCCTAAATCTACCCCATGGGAAATTAGAAAAATGAGAAAAAAAAATCATTTAGAGCCATACTCTGGATTAATCGCCTGACAAAATTCAGATATCACACAATATTCTGGTTCATCGTCCATTTCTAAAGTGGCCAAAACCTCAACCCATCCATACATGATTAGACGAAGAAAAATGTGATTACAGAACCAGCGCATACTGTATAAGAGAATTTCAATCTCCTTCTTTCGAAACCCGATAACGGAATTGCATGGCTTCCTCAGGATGAGGGATGATGATATGAATTATTCACATTTTTACGGTGACGAATAGTTTATTATACAGGGTGTATCAAAACCAAAAAACCAAGTGTCTGTATTTTTTTTAAACATTCCCATTTAAACATGGTTCAGGACGTCGAGGAGTAACTCTGTACGAAGTTTGGAGTGAATCACCCTTAGGGGGTCATTATTGCATTTGCCGCCATGTTTTTATTGATAGCGCGCGCTGTGCGCATTACATCGCAAGGGGACATGGCTCATAATACGCACATTAAGTTTAAAAAAATGACTCTCTCGTATTTTATATTGCGTCAAAATTAAAGATATTACGAGGAATAGAAACTTTATTTTGAGACGCCTTGTATATTGTGACTATCATGCATTGTCTCCCTTGTAAGTCTGGATATACAATGTCTACAACAAAGTGGGACAGCTCGCTGGAAGATCAACCCAAATACGACATTTTGGCCCTGGCACGCAACCCCATTTCGTGCAAAAAAGGGAAGGAAATCGAGTACATTTGTCACTACATTTGCATTTTGCACTCACTTGCAAAAGTATTTCCTTGACGTTTTCATGCTGACTTTACGTGCTTTTTGGTATGAATAGCCGTGAAAACTTAAAAAATGCAAGAGCAGACTTGACCACCGAGTTCTCACATCTTTACGATGTGCGTCGACAATTTCAGAGGAAGTTGATTTTACATGATGACCTCACTCCCCTCGCAAACACACGAATTCCAATGCGAGATGGAATTTTGAGTATTTTTAAGAAAATTCCAACCTGTCCAGCAGTAGTAGACCCAAGGCTTCAAATTGTTTTGTTGAACGACATGGAAATATGGTGGGGGTGCTAAATTAGGTACGGTTTATCGGCATTTTTAAATTTTCATAGCTTTTCATGCCCAGAGGAATGATGAAACGGCAGGAAAACGCCAAATAGGTTATTTTTATTTTCGCTCGCGCGGAGATAACGTGATCGAAGTTATTGTAGATCCTAAAATATGACAGCGACAATACATACTATTTACCCTGTACCATACCTAAGAGAATATTGACTGCCTGAGCTGACTGACTAATGGAAGGTACGGTACACATTTATTTTTACTTATTTTTACAAAGGAGGTTAGACACGGAGATCTGGCCATGTAAGTGATAATTTTGACGTAGTGGTTTTTGTTGTATTTATAAGGTGTACAGAAATAAAAATTACCACAATGTGAAGCTGAGATCCTGAATGTGGTGACTGCAGAAGAGTTGACTCGAAAATTCCAATGTCTGGCCTCTCTAGGTCAAGGTGAAATTGAGGAAAACTAGGAAAAATTCAGGGAAAAAAGAAAAAATGTGGGAAGTTTGACTTTTCCTCAGTCGAGTCCTGAGTCGAGTTGAACTTTCCCCATTTTTTCATTTTGCTCTGGATTTTCCTCAATTTCACCTTGACCTAGAGAAGTCAAACATTGGAATTTCCGAGTCAACTCTTTTGCAGTCACAACATTTAGCCTCTCAGGTTCACATTGAGATTATTTTTATTTTTATCCACCTCATAAATTCGACAAATCCACTGTGTCAAAATTATCACTTACATGACAAGGAATTCTATCTCGAGGTCTAAGCTTCTTTTAGTATTTCCCATTTGTTCTATTCCTGACCTAATTGAAATACTCTGTATTTTTCATTTATGATTATCAAAATATTTACCATTTTACAAGTTATCTAAAACACCGCAAAGATATCTTAAAAAGTCTACTTACCGTTTCAGATTTGAAATTAGTAACAACCCATGGAAACAAATTATCCTTGTTTTGTCACTTAGAGCGGCCATTAATTGTATGAAATTATGGGCATTTTCTCCATAATCAGTACTCCTGGTTAAATGAGACAAGAGCAACTAACTGTCGTCCAAACTTCTCAGTTTTCAAAAGTTCTATTCGTCAATATTATATTTACACGTCTTAATTTGAAATTCCAATTGATGTGTAGAAATATTTCCCGAAATATGAATGTCAAATGAGTGAATATTGGGACTGACTGACGTGGAGTTGTTCTGTTCAATCAGTGTGTGCAAGAAAATGTAAAGTAAATCCACAACTTACTACAAACCAGACTCAACCAACTTCATCCGAAGGTTATTCAATGCCAGACACTAGACACGGCAACTCAACGGACCACATTTTACGTTTCATTTCCATTGCATTGACTGTATCTGAGTGTATTTTTTATTCAAATCTCAAGATGAACACGGACTCACACATCTGTACATAATGTATGCCATACAGTAAATGAACGAGGTTATATACCTGTACGACTCGTTTTGATTTTACTTAATTTTTATTAGTGTGATATTCCAAAGCATTCAAACATACAAGTATGCAAAAAGGCGTCACGTTTCTACGGCGATGGTAACTGAAACAAGTGAATGTATTCAATAAATCCATCATTTCGAATAACAACACATGTCCAATCTACTAAAGTCGGTCCACATTTTATTTGTACACTTTCAATAATTCAAGAAAATTACAACTTTTGCTTATAATTTTTTTTTGCTCAGTATATTCCCCGTGCATCCTAGCAACCATACGTAGAGGTCGTTCCCAAGAATCGACAACTTTCGTGACCGTTTCCATGGAAACATTAATCGATTTCAGTTTCCGTAGTGTAAATAGTGTATCCAACCTTTATCATCGGTTTGGCAGCCGATCTTAGTGAGAGTCCCCAGGCGGCAGACTTGGGTCAATTACATTGATAATGTAATTTTAAAAAATACACATTTAACGTCCGCTTTTACCCGTAGGCTTTGCAGACATACTTTGTATTTTTCTTTTTCGTTGGGTT
>JAQFYE010004743.1:0-12928 GCA_034694305.1 Protaphorura glebata
TTCACAAAGGGGAGAAATTGACCCATGTCAGGTGACATGACATGTGCCCCTCCCACTGCAATGCTAATAGAAAGACTGCGCCATCTCGTGAGTTCCGCGCGAGGATTTCCTAGTTACGTTCATATCTGAGCCAGAACTGGCTATCTAATTATATGTCCTTCATCTATGGTTTTTCCTTTCTCAACCATAGGCCGGTCATTTACATTGCAACAAATATCCCACTTTCCTGCAAGCATACGGCGAGCAGTGCAGTTAGACGGCGCATACATTTTATCATTTTTGAGGTACACTAAAATATAAAAAGACTCCCTGTCCCTAATTTGCAAACATGTGAAGCAGGCCCCGGGGGAGGCGCGCTAGGCGCGCTTCTAATTTGATTACGATAATAATTTGTATTAAATCTGCCTTGCGCCCCACGCGCGCGACACCCTAGGAAAAAGAATGAGAACGGGACTCGATTGCATCGCCCCGTAATCGATTCTTCGGTTTCTGGAAGCCGCCTGGGGGAAAGATTTCTGTCATAAACAAAGTTTTTGGGACAAGGTCAACTATATCCAGATTAGATGCAGGTAATCGGGGAATCATAAGGTTATCGTTAGGAGACAAGCCTTATTAAAAATTCTGTTGGAATGCAAAAATGGTTGGATCGTTTGATTGGGTCGTTATAAAGTATCATTAAACATGGAATGTTTAGTAGAATATAAAAACAAAACTCAAACATCGACTGACTGCAAGCAGGACACTCCGATCCGACACTTTCATTAGACGGGAGTTTGTCCGTATGCGGTGTACCGATTATCGTGTCTCCGGGGGCGCATCTGGCACTAGAATTTCGTCCATGAACAAATTTCTTGAAAAGTGAAGTCATGTTCAACAAAAAACTGAATATTTCACACTTCAACATGCAGAGAATGTATTAATTCGCAAATAGCTAACCTTTTCTTCAAGTATTATGGCAATACATAAATAGCACATATATTTGAACATGCTTGTTACTCTTTCGCTGTCCACGGTTTCCTGAAAGGCATATGGTTATCCGTACACGGCCATGGTTCGCAATGTTTCTCCTCCTTTTGACCTTGAATGTGAAAACTTTGACCGAATTGTATTAGAGGCCGGGCTTCACCAGAAGTTCCGCTGTACCCATATTGCGAGCAGTAGGTATATGACGTCATTTCTGAAATTTTGCTTGTTATACTCAATCACTTTCGCGACTCACAGCACACACAGCGACCAGATGACGGCGTCTGCATTTTATGATTTCAGTTACAATTAGCATGCAATCTAATTTATTCTGCTAATATACATTGGCAAACATAGGAACGTTCCCCCGCATTCCACACAAAAGCAAGTGATACCTACAGATAATGTACGCAAACCCAGCGCGAACGCATCCCCATGCTGCCACAGACTTGCTCTCAGGGTGTTATAAATGGATAATACAAAACTACTTTAGACACTCTGGGTAATTCGTACCATTTATGGTACAACCTGTAAAAAGTCTACATTAATGTCAATTTTTATAGTGTTTATAGTGTACCTTGTGTAATCTACGAATACATGTTTAAGGAATTTAGTAATTTCGAATTTATTTTTAATTGTTTTAACTACAATGTCGGTGAGATAATCATCTGCCGAGGTGATAGTCACTATCCAACTTGTTTTTTTGTTTTTCGTACAATTAAAATTGGAACACATTTAATTTGGTGTCATGTACTTATTCGTCAGTGCAGTGGGTTGCCGCAAATTCGAAATAATGTGAAAACCAGATAATTTTTTAGTACGAAAAAGTCTTGGTTACGCGTGGTAGGTCAGGTATGAAATAAAACATTTACGCCTTTACTTTACACCTTTACTAATAAGTTCCTTTGCCTCGTCCAAAGCTAAAACGCAATTTATTTATGTGAAGAACGACATGGTTTGCCCCAACAAAACCGGTTAAAATCACGTGACAGCATGCGTGTTGCAGATTGAGATTATTTTCGGTCATTCAAAGGCACGGAATGCAAATATTTTTCCTTATACTTATGTTTATTTCACTCTAATTGTTGACACTAGCTCCGTCGGTATCGATAATAAAATCTGGCTCCGCTGAGTCGGCAAATTTCTGTTTTTGTCTACGCGAGATATTAATTCATTAGCTTACTATGCATTTAAATAGGAATTAAAATTTGGTTCGAATGTTCAGTTAGCAATAGGGTCGATTATTAATAATTTTTTGAGGATCGTAAATTTGATCACCATGCCAATTAGTTACAAAGGGAAAGAATTGCTGGCCATTAGTCAGGTAATATTATTCCTTAATTTTTGTAATTATTAATTTAATATTTGTAAAGAATTTCAATGAAAATTAATATTTGTTTTGACCTCATGAAGTTAAGAGATATTGCGAAGGATTTGGAATTGGACGAATACCAAAATTTTAACTCCTCATTGGCCAAATGGTTGATTGGTAAATAAAATGACGGACCTTACGTCTTATGTACTGATAAAACAAAATGTTACAATTTTAAACAGTTAGAAATTTTGACGTTCGGAAAGCGGAAGAAATGCTGATGAAGGTATAACAAAAAATCCATTTAATTTTTATAGCTTACATAATTTACACGGAATTAACTTGTAACGTGAAATTAAAATCAATTTTATATATAACAGTCGATAAATTGGCGGAAGGCAGATAATATCGACAAAATTCTGGAATGAACGCCACCTGAGGAGATGAAAAATGTTATACCACTCAGAACTTGTGGTTATGACAAGAAAGGGAATACACGTAAAAACTAATTTATGATTAATTAATTATTATAATTTGTAATTATTTATTGGGGTTTCATTATTTTGTAGTGGTGATTGATCCAAATTAGGTATCGGTGTCTACATAAAATACCGGATTCAAATGGCTGTCAAATTGACGGAAGAGATGAAAGGAAGGAATAAACGACTCTCATTACAGGGTGACCAATTCATTATTATCCATGATTTGGAAGGATTCAGTATCAGAAGTTTTCTCAATTCGAAAAGTTGGAAATTAAATATTTTTATATAAAATTATATTTGTTATAAAAATATAATTTGTTAATTTTGGCAGTGTTGGAACTTCTACGTGAATTGTCTCGTACAATGGAGGAGAATATCCCGGAAGGTGTCAAAATGGCTCTCGTGACTCATGGTATGCCACAAACAACATTATTATCCTAAAATCCAACGAAAAGTACAGTACAGGGTTGGACAAAACAATACGCCCCAGCCGTTTTGTGTTCCAAGTTGGCAATTATTTAGATATGTACATTTTGTATAGAATGTAATTTGCAAGGTTAGTGTACTAATTGCTGGATTAAATAGTTATGCCTCTCCCTGCAGAAGTAATTAAATTCTCTTATTACACAATTCTTTCTGGCTTCCAAAATGATTACTTATGCCATGCTCATCCTCAAGCCTTTTATACCGAAGGCGGCCATGGCCAAAATTAATATTTTTGATTCAAATACAAAGAAATTGATGCCGGAACTCCTCAAGCACATTCTTGCTTCATAACTTCTGCCAAAATTTGACGGCACCAACTTCGAGTTTGAAGAATCAACTTAAATTCAAAACAATTCTGTCCAACCCTAAAGGATACCGCACAAACAGCACGGGAAACAACTCCGTGTCAGAGTTGGCTCATCTTTTGATACGTTGTAGCACTTGACCTCCTGAACAATGTTTGTACAGGTTCCAAGATAAAGGGTCAATTCTGGTGACCTCCAGAGGTCGCAAAAGTTGACCCCAAAAAATGAGCCCTACAAAAGTTGTTCCACTCATTGAGAAAAGCAACTTTTTTTTCTATCATTTTTCTCTGCGGTCAACTCCCGATGCCACAGGTCAATGTCAACATCACGGTTATGAGTCTACCGGTTGACCGCAGAGAAAAATTGACGGAGGATTGATTTGATTGATTGATTTATTTATTCAACTGTCACACCGATTTCACATACGTGTTCTTTAAGCCGAGGAAAAAGTTGCTGGTCTCAATGAGTGGAACAGCTTTTGTAGGGGTCATTTTCTAGGTTATTAAGGGACCGGGGGTCAAACATTGGTGACCTCCGGAGGTCACCAAAGTGGACCTGTCGTCTTGGGACCTGTACAAACATTGTTCAGGAGGTCAAGGGTTACATCATATCCAACGATGAGCCAATTCTGACTGGGGGTTATTTCCCGTGCTCTTTGTCCGGTATCCTTTATGTATGAATTTGTGACGGTAGATTTGTTTTTGTGCACTGGTTTTAAAGTCTTCATCTGAGGTAATCTGGAATACCTTAAATTAATAAATATATAAAAAATAATTAAAATTATGTATGATTCGGTTCAGAACAAGAACAAGAAGGAAATAGAGTTTTTGGCAATGAAAAGTGGCGGTACGGTTACGGTTATGAATCAACCACGTAATGCGAGGCAAGAACGTAAAAAACAAACCAAGAAATAAATATTTTGGCAAGACGCTCATGTTGCTACTTTTTCGGTAGATTTTATTACACGTATGGTGATGTCATGTCCTTCCAAAATCCTCTGGCCTCATTTGGTGTTCAGCTCTGACGGCTTCTTATTTACGTAACTGCCACGTACACTAAAAACTTAACGTGTTCATTCCAGAACACAAAAATTCTTAAAAAATAGCAACTTTATTGTTAATTTTAATAATTTTATTTTGAAAGAGTTAGATATACATTTTGTTGACCGATTCATTCCGAATATTTACCAGGAAAAAGGCGAGGTAAGCGATTCTTTCAATTAGTTGCATTCGTAAAATAAATTTTGTTGGTCTATTTTAAAGGAAATCATGAAAAAAATGAAAGTAGACGTACTAATGAGGTTGGCTATGAATGGACTGCAGCGCGTAGAAGGGACGTTGACACGCCATGATGTCGGATTGTCGGCAGCTTTCCGAATCCTTCAGATCGTGGAACTTGTTTATGGAGATCAAGAAATGAATCTTGGATGCCAATTGATTACTTGTTTCGTTGCAGCTGCGAAAAGCTTGGGATTAAATTCGCAAAAAGCTGGTGTCGTCTTCGTGACTGTTTTCCCATTGTTTGGCATAGATGCAAAAGAATATTATTAAAAAAATCAGGCACAAAAAATTATGAAATACTTTCATAATTTAAGAATTTGAATGTATTTGAATAAATACAGTGGGTATTTGTTAATAAAATAAATACCGAAAAGAAAGATAATAAATAATAGAAATAGAAAATAATAGAAAAATAATAAATAAATAAAATTAGTTTTTGCTGAGCAAGCATCGGAATTTCTTATTATTTGCGATCATTGGCAATGAACTGCCGTGCGCATGCAAACCTGAATCATAAAAAATAAATCGAGAAATAAATATTTGTCTGCTGACGCCACGAGACGCTGAGGCTGCAACTTTTTCAGTAAATATTATTACACTCGGTGATGTCATTTCCCTTCAAAATCCTCCGGCCTCAGTTACTATTTAGCTTTACAACCAGAGGACTATTTACGTTTCACTAAAAATCTTAAATATTTTGAATATTCAAAAAAAATTGACTTCTCTCAAAAAGTTTGATTTAACAAAAAAATCGTGAATAATTATTTTCTTTTGAAGTAGTGAGATATACATTTTGTTGAGAGATGTCTTCAAAATTTTTACCAGGAAAAATCGAGGTGGGTAAAAGAATTACATTTTAAATCGGCCATTTTATTAAATGCTGTCGATATTATTGCAATATTTTGGTTATTTTCAAAGGAAACCATGAAAAAAGTAAAGATCGACTATATAATAATTTTGGCCATTGATGGACTGATGAGCGTAGAATCAACATTGTCAAGTGATGGCATTTCCATTCCAGAAGCTTTTCGAATCCTTCAAGTCGTGGATACTGTTTATGGAGGTCAAGAAATTGATTGTGGGAGCAAATTGATGCATTGTTTTATGGCAGCTGCCAAAAGTGTGGGATTAAGTTCAGATACTGGTTGTGTTGTGTATTGTACTCTTTTCCCATTGTTTGGCATTATTAATCCGTGTAATTGTCAAAATTGAAAGGCACAAGAATTATGAAATACTTGCATAGTTTTACTTTCATTGGATAAATACCACGGATTTTACAAATTAAAATTTATCACAAATTTAAACACGTTAATATCGGGCTCATTTATTTATACTTTTTCTAATGGCTAACAATTCATGATTTTGAATGAAGTACATTCTAAGTTGTGACCCAAACGTCACTATTAAATTACAGTCCAATGTTTGTCATTCTGTCAGAAATCCGTTGTGACATTTTAAAATTCATCAATTGATATTTCAAATTGGATTCCTCAACGTTTGTTGTTTGTTAATTGCCAATTCGTCGGTTAAGAGATTCACTCCCCCGTGTTCACGAAAAAATATTTTGATAGAATACTTTGTGATTTGAGTGATAAAAGACCCTGCAATGATAGAATATCAAACACACTGTGGACACTCTCCCGCGCTTGGTGAACTTGCTAGTCCATTCCATTATTTTAAAAGTTTATAAATGTGTTGAAAAATCGACAGATACAGGATTTGTAATTCTAATTTCATAGTGACAAATGGGAGTACGAATCAATATTTATTTAATTAATTATTGAATTTTCTGATTAAGTGATAAGGCAAGACCAAGACGGGACTGTGTGATTAAACATGCTGAGCAGTTTTATGAATAATCTCGTGTTTATTTTCGTTTTTTTTTTGCAAATAATTCCAAATTTCTGTTTTATTTATAAATTATTATTTTCCTTCCACCCAATTACCGACTATTACATTCAAAACTAAGTTTAGCGTTACATGTTAACTTCGCGTATGTTATGTATTAAACTATGAGAAGTAGTTTAGGCACTAAATTGAAACAATTCGATGAGAAAGTTCAACACATGTGGTTTTGCATAGTATGACCCAATGTCATTTCCTTTCATGGAATCTTAAATCAAATGCAAGAAATTATTGACGGTGCTATAAAGGTGGTTACTCCGTATGCCGCGGATCAAAGTCCGTCCTATTTCCTAAAATTATTTAGCTATTATAGCCAATGTTAATTATTTACATTTGATTTAATATTCAAAGTTTTTCTATGTGTAGGTAGGTATGCACAACTTCTACCTTTAGCTAAGAACGCGAAGGCCAAACAGAGTAAGATCAATGTGGTAACAAACTTCATTTTGTGTCAACATCTATCAACTTTTCACTAACGACAAGCAATGCGACCCTTTGAATTTTGCTAAGTTGAGGTAAAGTATGCCATCTACTAAACGCATTAATTAAACGTACTGTGTACCAATCACCAATACGGTGTCATACTAATATTATACTTATACTTTGGGATTCTTCTAGAATCATTTGTTAGTTCGTGATAACCGGTCTCTCTGATTTTGCATTAGGATTTAGAGCCAAGAGTACAACGGAAAAAATACGTTCATTACTTTGCTTACTTGAAATGGTCGCTTCGTCAATTAATTAATTTTAAAATACGTAAGAAACAATTCAACAGATGGGTCAAGAGTGTTATTCTTTATTACATCGACTATACGATTTATCGGTTCGCCCGAAATATAACATTATTTGCATATCTGTGGACAGCATAAACGGTCAAATGAACTATAATGATAACATTCACCGGTGTTTTGAGAGTATGCAGTTTTACCAGCAATCAAGAAAACCAGAAATCAAAAAATCGTTTCTCATCGTAGAATCGATATTGCTTCCGACTATGTTGATTAAGATCCCGCAGCATGTTGTGCAATTTTAAATAGTGAAGTACCCCAGTAGTAGTTCGATTTTGCTAGGTTACGAACTTGACTGGAGCTATGGCCCAAGCGCCAAGCACGTCAAGTTTGAAGTCAATCAGTGTAGAATTGCGGGAGCTGGACTGCTGATGAACAGACACAGTTTCAAGACGATATTACTACGCTACAATTTGCATAATAAATTCGTTCTTTCCTATGTCGGATTGAAATCGACATTTTGTCAGTTAATTAATTCTAAAATACGGAAGAAACAATTCAACAGATAGATCAACAGTGATATTATTTATTACCTAGACTATTACGATTTGTGGCCTTGCTCGATATACGACTTTATGGGCTTATGTGTGGGCGGCATAAACTATGAAATGAACTACAAATAATACTTTCAACTTTTAACTTTTATAATGATAACATTCAATAAAAGAAGTTTCAACTTCCGAAAAAAGTACATTGATACTCGTATTTCTAGCAAGAATACAATAAAAGTCATTGTGAGAAGGACGCCTAATACATTAAATATTGATGAAGTTTTTCTTCTTTTGAGCGACAAAGCGTGTGGTTGTCTCTCCTCAAATTTGATTTTCGCAAGTTCAGTTTTAGATCTGATACTATTGACATATTCAATACCATTCCCGAACATTGAACTAATCCCTGATTGCCTCAACAATTCCATCAGAGTTAAAAACCGATGCTTCAAATATTTTTCAATAACCCAATCCTGTTCCGCAGATAGACCGTCTTCTGCCACGGCCCAGCAAATTAGACCCGGATATCTTGTTCTCATGAATGATTGGAATGCCAGAACGCTGTACTTCTTTATCATTAAAGCAGACCTTTGTTTTGCCAACACTTCAAAAGCATTTTCAGTTACCGGAATTCTTAGTACGATGTTGTTCTTCGTTCTTAATTTCCATTTTTCCTTTATTGTCTGAATGAATTCGGCTGCCGTTGTTTTGTTGACTTCATGTTCAGTATATCTAACTTGTGTTTTATATTTTGCAGATATTAGTTCTTGGTTTGTTTGGAATGTAGCTGGTTCTAACGGGAGTATGAATTGACTCGTGATGACGCTCTCATAACCGGTAAGCAAAATGATTGCTGTCAAGCTGAATATGACTTCGAAACTAAATCTTTTTATATTTGGGATGGCTTGTCGAAATAAAATATGAAATACAGAGAACCAACCTCTTTTCAAAAGTAGAATGAAGCAAATACAAGTACAAAATAGAAATACCCAGCAGAGTGTATCGAACGGTTTCAGCCAGCTAATAAACATGTGTTCATATCTGAGTGCATTTTCACAGTAGAATAAATTGGTCGACAGCACTTCGACCAATCGACTATAAAGATGCCACTCAGACTTGGATACAACGAAATGCGATCGTGTTCAGTTGTCAAACCAAAATGAATCAACGTCTTCATATTCTGAGCCTTTTTCAATTCCAATTCTGTCTGCCCATTCTTTCATAATAATAATTATTGCGTGTGTAATTCAGCTTCTGGGACATAATTACAGAAATCGCTGTCATCCGGGTGTAAAAACACTTCTTCAAGTCGTTCGGCAGGAAATTCAAACATAGCCTGACTTTATCTGGGACTTCGAGTTGATCGCTTTGCTCAATGGCGACATCGCTTCCTCGATAATCCAGATTTACTGCCATCCATATTTTTCTGAGATCGGATGGTCCTACGTTGCCAATTTCTTTAGGATATAGTACCAGCGGTGGACTATGAACAGGAGAATATATATTGTGGTCTGAGATCTCCGTCGTCTCTCCGAAAAATCCATCAAGAGTTTTGCAAATGTGAATTTCTCTGTTTATCAAAGTAATGCCTATTTCTCCTTGAAAGTCAATTAGTGGTTCGGTTGAGGGAAACAAAATGAAAATAGAATTGGCATTAAAAATCCCCACTGTTGAAGCAATCAAGTTGACTTCTGACATGTTTCGGTTTGGTTGAATCAAAATAATAACTTGACAAATCGGTCGATTTTTCCAAAGCCTGAAGGAAGGTTACTCCAATAGAACACTTGAGTTCAAAATTGTCCATGTATGGGCACCTTGATTTATTAACAGTATTGAGGGAACGATCCATGGAATGAAACCGAACTGAACCACATGAAATGTACCACCAGTGAACAACGATAAATTAAGACGAAGATTCATTGTGTTAGCACATCGGATGAATATGTTCAATAAAAATAAGTATTGGAAACACAGAATCATACTTGCTGGTTGTTTTTATCAAATGCGTTGTGGGAACAATCTATCGGATACCTATGCGTGATCGACTGGGTGAATGTACAATGACTTTAGACAGCAACGCGAAATTAAAAAAATAGCAATGATCATAATAACAAGAATTATGTATTCGCCAAAACGCATGTAGAATATTAAGTGGGTAAGTATTAAGGATTGTCTAATTGCATGTACGTTGGCCACATTTCGCAAATCTCAGTTGAATAGTAATTTGCAGTGCGCGGCAATAAATATGACTGACACATCGCGGAGCCAAAGCAGTGAGATAGGGTGGTACACACCAGTTGTATGGTATAATAATTAACAAGTACCCCACGCGTGGATATAAATCCTTCGATATATCATTGTGCTTAGGATGTCCGTTCTCATTTTGAGTGGTGTACTGTTATGGTTCTTGACCTTGTGTTTTAACAAACAATACCATCCCCGGTCGGTCGGTCAAACAATACATCAATCGAATGACGCGCACGGCACTCGCTCTGGTTGAAACCTGTTCTGAAAGTTTAAAACTGCGTAGGTTCCTGTACAACCCCAAATAAAGAGAATCCAACGTGTAAATAGATTCACTGAAGTTGGTAGCATCGGGTAGTTAAAAGTACGGCTACGAGTTGGACCGCCCAAGGCACAATATTATTATTCGTTTACGATTGAACGAGCCTGCGTCTATAAGCTCTTATCCGTCCCGTGTCAATTTTTCAGGTTGACAGATTCTGGAATCCAGACTGAGCAAATTAAGACAGCATTGCAAACATAAAATAGGGTTTGGTCAATACTTTTGCTCCTTTCAATATTCAAGTGCTGGGTAGTCAAACATAAACAGTCACGACTGGGTGACCGCCCGTGTTATAATTTGTAGGTTACAAAGAGAGGATAAGACGTCGACAATAGAAACTCCCCTGAGCATTGCGATTTGCAAAATCTGACACGTTTAACGTTAAGAGATGAGAAAACGGAAAATCTGACCGGTAATATATAAAGCCATTCAGACAGCAAAAGAATCTATCTGTCGAATGTTAAGAGATAAAAAAATCGATAAATCCGGCCGCCTGATATCCAGGCAACGACATATTTATACTATCTCGGATTATCAATCACTAACGACATATAATCCTAAGTGATTGGCTAAACGTAAAATCTGTTCACTTAATATTAAGTGATGCGGAAGGCAAATTCTGATTTTTCTCATCCAAATGTCCTGGCAGCGAAAAATCGACTTTCTCCAAACCGGTCCAACAGAATTTTAAAAATTGCAAAAAAAATATCGAAAAAAATTATTTTGGGCATATTTTTGTAGCAGAAAGCCTAATTTTTGGGGTCTTTTCATGCCGTTTTTTTACTTAGGCGCTCGTCAGCGCCGCTACGCGCAACGGATTTTTAATCGGAATAGCTTCCTAGATCCGCAATAAGATTCTCTACAAAATGCATATCTCACTTTTTGTCTGCCTCCCCCAGATTGAGCTGCAGGTGGGGGGGTGGCAGTGGTTTTGTGCCACCCTGTACATGAGGGAATAATTATCGATTGAATTCGGAAAGCACCGAAAATGCTGAGGACAGTAACGAAGGAGCGAATCAATTTTTATAGCCTTAACAAATCTGCACGGAGTTAACCTGTAACGTAACTGCGAAATTAATTATAATATAACAGTCCATAATTTGGCGGAATGAAAATAATATTGACACAATTCTGAAGTGGACTCGAGGAGATGAATAATGTTATACCACTCAGATCTTAATTGTGACGTTGACGGTGACAGGAATACAGATAATATCTCGTGTTTTACTGACTAGCTTGCAAGCCTTCCGTCGGATATAGCGTAGTCTAAATGTATTAAAAAATCGATTACATTAGACTTGATGGCACTCACTGATGAATCAATATGATGGCTCAATCTAATCCACAGGGTCTATATGACACTCTGCCAACTCCCATGTTAAAAACCCACACAAAGTCACCAAACCAAGTTGAAGAGCCCAGGCATTTACGCCGTATTTTACAGAACAGTCGAATTCCCATACTATTCTGCTATCGTGACTCCCCTATCGGTCACTATATAAAATACCGGATTCGAATGGCGGTCAAATTAACGGAAGAGCATGGAATTAATTTCTCTCTTTACAGGGTGACCAATTCAGTATTATCCATGATCTGGAAGTCATCATCTGGAGTTTCAAATTAAAAGAAATGGGTGCCGGAATTCCTCAAACTCAAACACCTTACTACTTCTGCATTCCCGCCAAAATACGGCGGAACGAACTTCGAATTCTTGATATAGCGAAAATTCAATACGATTCTATCCAATCCGAAATTTATGTATGAGTTTGTGATGAAAAGATTTGTTTTTGTGCACTCATTTTAATTTGTTTAGTTGATGTCATGCGGAACACATTTTTAATAATATTAGAACATCAGAATTTTAATTGTAAATACATAAACATCAGAATTTTAATTGTAAATACATAAATAAATATTACATTGAATTTAATTTATATCAATAATTTTACTTCAAATTTTGTATTACAATCTGAATAGTAAGTAAATTAGTGACACATAATATTATTATGTGTCAATTAGTTCAGAATAAGTACAAGGAAAGAGTAGGGTAGGCAGGGCTAATTATTCCCGCCGGGCTAATTATTCCAACTTTTTGTAAAATCCTTTGCTCACTATACCCCAATAATGTCATACAAAAATAAAAAATAGGAACGGTCGGGGAAAACTCAGGTGTATCGCCGGCAAATACTCTGCCGGTAGTTCTTCAACTCATCAAAATCGCACAAAATTAAACAAGATTTTCTAAAATTTTGGGTGAGCGCCACCTCCCCGTCAAAAATTTCATCACTTCCGGAGCTAAGGAATTGTGAAAATTCTGTACCAGGTTACGACACATCCATATTTTTCTTGATTT
>JAQFYE010004744.1:0-12927 GCA_034694305.1 Protaphorura glebata
GTTTGTTTAGATAACGACTTCTCAGATTATTTACCAGATCTCAGATTTTTCTAGTAATTTTAATTGTTCAATATTTTTTAACGACAATATTGTGGATAGGAACATTCACATAAACGGCAATGACTCCTTTTTGAAATTCCTCCAACGTTAATGGTCTCTATTTCAGTGAATTATTATTTGGTACCATACGATTTACTTAAATAATCGATTTACTGAAATCGTATTGGATAAATAAATAAGTGTAGGGTAAGGTGACGTAAGCGTCAATTTAATGTACTGTTTTTCTCACTAATAAACAATTCTCTAAGGATGCATCTGGGAAATCTACTCAATCTAACAAACGAAAAAAAAATGCAACAGATATCGCGTTCTCTCATAGTGCAAGTTCAACCAGTATAGTCACAGTATATTTTCACAAGCATCATGTAGTCCGGTTTTTCTGCATAAATCATGTAACATGTGTACTTTATTATGATGCATAAACACAAACACTAATTTAGAATGGTTATCCCCGGCAATAATTTTGGAGAAGGAACATGTTATAGGCTTATAGGTGATAATGGGGACAGATGTGCAATGGAATGTAATTTATCTAACTTAATTCTCGGGAATCTAATGGATCTTAAGAAGAATCTTTCTGTATTTGCTAGGATTTAAGTCCGGAATTACTGTGGGTAATGAAGAAATCAATTACCAATGTTAATGCACTAAAAACTAAGACACATGTTCTATTCTGTCAATGATGAATAAATGATTTGTCGAATCGACCGTGACAGGTTTTAAACGCTGAATTATCATGGACTTGTACTACTTGTAGCATGACAAGAAATTTCTTCTCACAACTACCGTAAGACGATATCCCCAGAATCGAATAGAAACGCACAAATCCTTTTGCATAAATTGATAGCATTTTCTGACCTGCCATTCCCAATTAATGGGTACCATTTAAAATGTTAAAAGCAAATTGTCAACTATCAATTAAAAGAAACTAAGTTCTATCTCAACAATAACAATAAATCCATTGTTCTTTTATTTTTACAATAGTTCATTCATAGATATGGTTAGGTCAGGTTTTAGCTAAAACAAGTACTACTACTACAGTTCATATTATGTTCTAGTACTGATTAATTACAGCTAAATTAATTTTTTGAGGAATTTGTGCTAATTCCATATAATATATTAAAAGGTGAAGCAGTTATAGTGGGAAATCTTACAGCCCCAATTTCTCTATGACATTGGACATCCTTAAGTTCAAGGCCGTCACCAGTTCTTTAATTTCTTTAATGGACTTCCTCATTTCGCACGTCCCACAAACATTATGGCGATGGGTTTCGTCGGCGTGTCGAGTTGACATCCGTGGCCCTCCACCGGGCTTCTCTTCCGAGCGGACAAAGACTGGTGCTGCAGTGAACTTCCGCGAATGTCCTACCCCTGCAATGTTCATAAATAAAAAACAGATTATACATTGTATTTTTTTTATTATCTAAAATTGTCTGAGTATGTTAATATTTTGCTCACTTTCATTTTCTCTCTGAGCTGGGAAAGTTCTAGTTTCGGGTGAACCGGTATGATGTTTCTTAGGAATTTCGCCAGATCCTGAACAGCCTGAACTTGACGGGCCCGACAGAATTTCTTCGACAGACCCTAAACTTGACGAGTACGGCAGAGTTGTGGTTGTGACTCGAGGACTTTCGTCGAATCCTAAAACACAAAAGTATAAACGAACTAAAATAGGTTCAGGTATTTAGGATTTAGGTATCGGAGTCCCGACATATTCCCGGGGGTCTTGAGCCCGGTTTCGGCGACGGGAGGTTTGAGGGTTGCAAGGGTTTTAAAAATTTCTAGCAATAAACCAAAATTGTCTCAGCTGTCAAATTGGTCACAGTCACAATAATTGTGCGTCCCCGGAACAGTTGGTGTAATCTTTCGGCTTAGTTTCTCAGTCTTTCAGGTTTTTGCGTGAACAGTGGTCAGTGTGACACTATGATATGTAGTAAATTGGAAAACATTCTTACTCACCATTTACTGGAAAAGAGTGTAAAGTAAGAGGACTTGGAACAACCGGAGCAGATGACCGGGATTTGGTCCGTGACGAAATATTCATTTCTAAATTTTCGCGAGAGGATCGTCGACCGCGAACTCGGGGAGTTGTCGCTGCTGCGTCTTTGGTAGTCAGGTCAGGCAGAGCGGGACCTTGAATTTCGGGGGCGTTTACCTCCGGGGGAGACTGTGGTAAATCTTGAACTGCTTCAAGTAAAAATGAAATGGTTTAGTGAAACTGTCCAAACAGACCAGAAAGGAGTGGTCTGGTGGGTGGCACAGGTCACACGTGACGTAGTTACGACTAGAACCAGTGTAGTCTATGGCGTCTAGCAAAAGGTGGCACAAGGTGGACTGTCTGGACTGTTTGTGCAAGGTGGTCGCCGACAACAGGTAATCAATACGAGGGAGACCCTTTTCTAATACCTTTTTTTTATAGAACAAACTTACGTATTTGCGGCGGAGCTAAATCATGTGGATCCCGAACCAACTCATCGTAATCCTCCTCATCGTAATCGAAGTCATCAAATAAACTGACACGTGAATATGGACGATGCGGGATTACATTTGGTGGCTCTGCCATTTTAGAAAATAGTTTATTCACTTTTTTAATTGCTGCATGCAGATCTCAACACACGACCTTATTTGTTGAAAAACTAAAGAGAGACTAGAGGACAACGCAACGGAGAATTCTAGGGACAATGCTTGTCAACTGATGGAATGATTGGGATTGATTTAAGTTTTGTAATATATTTCAGTGCTCTGAAATGGAAACCAAAAGGTAAGGAAAAGATTCTCAATTTTTGAAATGTGACAGGGATGGCCAATGATAAAATCAGAAGACGATGTTTTGACTTATAGTGGGGAAATTACAAAACAGAATGGAAATCTAATGTAATTTTTGTAATGTGCTGCCATTAAATGTAATACGAGGGTTGAATATAATTTAAAATGTCTGAAATTAGAATTTAGTAGTAATGTTTCACAAGACAGAGTAGAGTGCTTAGAACTAGACAAATTTTAATATTTATAATGAAAGTCTTTGTGGGCCTTTGCAGGGCAGGATGTAACAATTACCGACATAATCGTATTCGAATATCGTAAGGCAGATCCCTGTCTGTCCATCCGAATCCATACACTCCATAGCCGATTACCTGTAGATTGCCAGGTAAAGGGAGATTTACAGTATCGTCTACCTTTTAAGGATGATAAGAAACGTTCTGTCCTTATATTTCCTTTGCTTTTGCTGGTGAAACAATCGTACGCCTCACGTGCGATTTGCATGAGTACGGGTACTTAGTAGTACTTATGCATGAACGCACTTAACTGCAGGTAAGGGCTATACATACAATAAAATGCATTACAAAAAAATCTAAATGATATACCGGCATTTTCAGGAAATCTCAATCGTGGTACAAGGTGTCCCAAATGAATATGAACAATTTCAAAAATTCATAGTTTCCATAATATGGACCAGATTTTAAAAAAGAAATTAATGTAATTTTGAACGAACTTGTTCTTTTAACAACTTTTACATTTTACGATTAGCGAAGCGTATTCCCGATATAACGGCCTCTCTTAATTTTGATCTCCCGGAGCTTAATAACGATTAGCATACAAAATCTTGAGAGCTATAAACTTTAAAGCCTATCCAGGATTTATCAAATTGTCAGAAATTAATTTCAAAGTTGATTCCGAGACTTTAAAAATTTTGAAAATAAATTTCGTTTCGAGATTTTCAAATTTCAAAAATCATTTTCAAAATGTTGTTATTAGGCTCTGGGAGTCCAAAATTAAGAGAGGCCGTTATATCAAGAATACTCTTTGCTAATCGTAAAATGTAAAAATTGTTAAAAAAAAACAAGTCCTTACGAAATTTCATAAAAAATATTTTTTTCAAAAATCCGGTCTGGACTTTGCAAACTATGAATTCTTGAAAGTGTTCGTATTCATTTGGGACACCCTGTAGATATAGCAAATATTTCGAGAGCTCAGCAGCAGATTAGTATGACTCCGTCGACATTATATATTTTACTGATAATAGAATGTCGTTTGTCTTAATAATAAGGTTATTTCACATTTAGATTGGCTATTCACACGTGTCCGAGAAATAAGTTTTATTTACTACATATTCCAGGTGATTGAGCTGAAGGCTGAAAAAATTCTTTGGTAGCCTAATCATAGACCGGTTTTTCTGTATGAAACATGTAAAATGAGTACCGCATTAAGGTGCATAAGCGCAACCAACCACTGATTTAGAATGGGTATCCCCGCCAATAATTTTGTAGCAGGATCATGTTATATTTATTATTATTAATTTCCTTTATTCCACATTTCATATTCCACATATTAATAGAGACAGATGTGCAATGGAATGTAATTTATGGCGGGGACGAAGCTAGTAGTGTACCAGTGGGTGCGGCGCACATGGACGCAAGATTTTTGGGGCGCAGAATTCTGACCTTTGGATTCATAAAAAATATCCCTGCCCTTTGGGACATCAGTAGTTTTGTACTCGAATACAAAATCGGGTCAAATTGGTACCTTTCACGCTGTGTTGTTAAGGACAGGGCAAAAAAAAATTGCCCTTTCGGCCGATCACTAGTCATGTTTTTCAATTTCACGCGAAAGCGCACAAGTGCGACCAAACTTTCGGAAACGAATTGCGTTTAGAGAATTTGTGTAAATTGAATTATATAATAACATGAAACAATTTGAGTGTAAGGTTGTCCAATTTGCAAAAATGGGAGGCATAGTTGCAAAAATGGGCATTAAACCTGTCGGAACTGAAGGTACATGTAAAGTAAGAGTAGTCTCTTACTTTACATGAGCCTGAACTTACAGCGTCAATATTTTCATGAAAAATACTAATTAACGTAATTTGCTAAAACTTCTACTACACTATCTATTAATGCAGTTCTCGTTACCATAGTTAGACAATACTGGGCGCAAAATCCGAGTTCGCACCCGGGCGCAAGAATGCTAGCTTCGTCCCTGCGGTAGACGCATATCCGCAATTGTAAATTAGTTCGAGTATTTTGTTTTTCAATAATAAAAATTCAAAATCTTATGTAAAATTTACATCAACTTTAGCGTGGCGTGCTCCGTAAGTGAGAATGGCTTGAACTACGCAGTCGAGAATGTGTCCAAAGAAGTAATCATGGAACAACACATTAGTGCCAATCACACAAGTCTCAAGGTTTTCTAAATTAAATGAAGATAACAAATTTTATTTTGAACGAATCTAAAATTTTGAACTTTAGATTTCTTACCACAGATGGCCTTGGTCAAAATCAATACAATGTAGCAAAGATAGAACATCGCGTCGATCAACTTTTGACAATAAAGAAATGTGTCAGTTTCATATACTCGGAAGTGGTCATGTCAATTATTCGATTTAATTATTCACTTCTGGATTAGTTTTGAAATTTGAAATTGGATAAAATAGGAATTTCCGTTGAAACTGTTAATGTTTTTATTTAATACTTACGGAATCAATCATAGCAGCAAACTCCACACGACCTTTATTGATTTTGCAGGAACAACAGATAGCCATTACACCTGCTTGTCAGAATGGAGGTCACCCTCCGGATTTGTATGAATAAGGACTAAATCCCACAATTTTGGCTCTAAAAACGCTGAATTTACAAATTAAGTGTAATTATGTATCACGAAACTACTACATGTTACGGAGAGCTTGTCAGACAAGACTAAATTTATGTTCTATACTCTCATCGCCAATTCCGATGTTTGCTTCTGTCCAGTTACAAAAATAACGTTGCCAAGGAATTTTTCTTCGTGAAATAGAAATTAGACAATGTCGTGCATATATTATGTAGAAATACGTAATTGTTTCAATCCATTGTATAAATTTTCAATAATTTGAATTTTACGTCAGTTACTCAAATGCAGAAGTGATAAATTATGCCGGGAGTAGGAATCGAACCCTTCAGCGAATGCATGGTATCAAAAACCAACCCTACCGCGGTGGAGTTACTAGTTACTAGTCTTTAGCGGACGTTCATTTCTTGGTAAGTGTTAGGAAAGTGAGCTAATGACTAGGATGCCCAATGACGGTTAAAAATACATTGGGTGTAGTCTAGTGGTAGTGCAGTAATGCGTTCGTTAAAATGAGGTGAAATTTGAACCCCCTTGCCAGGGTTTGGGGCCCTACCCCGTACAAATAGACGACAAGTTATGATTTGACTCAAAATGTGTGGTATAGTAATTCTGTCCAACATATCTGAATGATAAGTAACTTCGCACTTCGCATAACTCCTAGGAGTTTCTTTTATGTATCTTTCTCTGTTTGCACATCCCAGCAAGTAAAATCACCAAGACCAGTTTGGCAGTTCGGAGTCAAATTAGTTAAAAAGCATTCAATTTATTTTTATTAAAGCCTTCTTCTCCACTTGATAGCTTATGTGTATAAACATTACAACAAAATAGAATTCTAAAGTTTAAATAATAATGCAATGGAGGATAGAATATCATAAAAATTTTGAATTTTATTCCGTATTGTTACTAATGACAAATTAGTGTCATTTAAGAACCAAACTATTCCATAGGTTAATTTGACCAGCTGAAACAATAAGTGTATTCCATTGTCTCACCTTTTCTTAATTTTTACCCTTTTACTTTTTCTAATGCCGAAAAACTTCAAAAAGAATAGAAAACACTTTGGGGTTGGACTTGTCATCTATCCTGAGTTGTGCGATTACAGAATTTATAGAATTCACACATTCCGAGTCAAATCATGGCTTGTCGTCTATTTCTATATGAATGAGACAACTAAGATATGCAGGATCAGAAATCACCTCATTTTACCACCACACTGCAACCAAAGTCATTTTAACTATCAGTGGGGATTCTCGGGGTACCCGACTTTCCTACCCCGATAGAGCACATTACCGATTTATAACAAGTAAAGCGGGAAAAGCTCCCTGTGTATGCAAGGTAAAAACCTCCGAGTATAGGAAAAGTTGTGCTGAGATATACCATGACCGGGGAATCGAACCCCGTCTGCACCGGGAAAAGATATGAACCGCGTACTACCACGCTCTCTGGGCTATGATACAAAATTTGAATATTTGGTACCTATATGAGAATAATAGGACGACAATATGGCGGTGATAATTGAGTGAAGCGCCACCTCGAGATTACATTCACTGGAATTAATTATACTGACACGCTCAATTCGTGTTTATTTACTCTGTCGTAACTTTTATTTCTAGTCGTTGCATAAATTTATACCGGGATTAAATTTAAAGTAAGTGTCATTCACGAAAAATGTGACTGGGATATCGTTATCGAATGACAAGTGCTGAACAATGATACAAATATTTTTAGACAATATTATTGTTGTTGTCGCCTTCGAATGAAATTTTGTTCAATTCTGAAGATGTAGGGCGAGGTTTTGGTTCAAGATTCATCAAATTAGAACGTGGAGCTTCGACGCTTAAGATTTTTGGAAGAGGTGCGGGAGGTCGTTCATTCTGGCGGCGGACGCGAAATTCATGGCTGTACGCGAGGATAGCATACCAAGCCCAAATCTGAAGAACAATTGGAATGACTGAAATGACAGTCAAAAATTTAGCTCGAATAGCAGGATCCCCGAATCCACGACATAAATAAATCATTGAAATGTACATGCTCGGAATTGTAATGACACGAAGGCCAAGCCCAGCACAGCAGTAGTTTACATATTTCTGAAAAAAGCGAGAACAAAACATTATAACAGTTTTGTTCAAAATTATAGTCAAGATAATACTCTCATTAATTGACATCATCATAAACAAACATTGCGGATGCAATGATGACGATTTAAAATTAATGAGACTATTTTTCAATAATAAAATAAATTCAAATTCGTATGCAGAACTTACTTTAAGATCACGCAAACCTTCCGCGAGCAGGAAGTTCAGTGCCAAGTTGAAAACGGATCCAAATAAAATTGAAACGAGGACCACCGTATCAATCACACATCCAACAAGTCCTTCTAAATTAGTTTGAAAAAAAATTAATTTTGAACGATCTCAAATTTTGAACTTTAAATTTCTTACCACATGGGACCGTCCCGGCCTCCCGCAAAATCAAGATCACGTGTACAACCAGAAACCCCAAGTTGATCATCTTTTGACAAATAAAAATTTATCAGTTTCATATGCTCAAAAGTGGTAATGTCATTTATAGAATTGAATTATTAACATTCATTTTGGAACTCGAAATAAATTATTCTTGAAATTAAAATAGGAATTTCGATGTCGAACCTGACATAATTCTTACCGCATCAACCCCATTAAGAAACATCGTTCCTTCTTCGATTTCGTGGAAACCACAAAATGGATGTGGTAAGGGCATTCCCCTGTCAAAATGGAGGTCACCCTCCGGATTTATCTGAACAACAAATAAATCTCACAATGTGGTCTTTAGAAACGTGCGATTTCGAAATTAAAAGAATTTATAATTTCTAGAAAACTCATAAATGTTACGGACTTTCTCTTACGTGACTAAATTTCAACATCCAATCTCATCTCCAATTCAGATGTTTGCTTCCGTCCAGTTACAAAAATAACGTTGTCAAGGGAAATAGAAATTAGACCATGTCCAGCATATAAAAGTGCTTTATACTTGCCTTAGGATGAATGTTAAGTTATAAATTATGCCGGCAGTAGGAATCGAACCCTGGCGTCTCTACCACCGCAGCGGATTTACTAGTCTTTAGCGGACATTGGTTTTTTTCAAATCCTCCATTTTCTCCGATTTGCTACCGAATCAGATCAAAATCTCATCTCAATGTTGGATTAGAAATCCAAATTCACTAATTCAGCGAAAGAACGATGTCACGAAAATTTGTGCTTATTTCGTCGAAATGAGGTGAACTCCGAACCCACCTAGCAGCGTTGGTGGTATCTCACCTTAGAAATAGACGATAAGTCATGGTTTGACATCAGAATGTGTCATATCTTAATTCGGTCAGAGGTCAACTCAGGATAGATAACAACACAGGGTGTAAACCCCAGAGATTTTTTTAATGTTATACATATTACGACTTTAAAATATTCGCAGGATACTGGTCAGAGGAATTGAACCTGAGCACATAGTGAAATAGAAGTGGTCAACCTTTATTATTATCTTGCAGTGGATCTACTATTCAATTCTATTTTTTTGAATACCACCTCCCCATTGCGGATCAACCATCGTATTAAAAAATATTACGCACTAAAAAGTGTATGAAAGCTAGTGAATCCAGTACCGGTGAATTTTTCAATACCGGTATTTCGGTAGTCCGGTATTCAGGTGTTTTCGTAATATCGGTATTGCGGTAGTCCGGTATTCGGGATTTTTGCAATACCGGTATATCGGTAGTCCGGTATTCCTGTTTTCGTAATACCGGTATTTCGGTACTACCGAATACTGGTTTCTACCAAAAATACCGGTATCTTTGGTGTATTTTTAACTAAGATACCGGTATTGGTCCTTCAATACCGATAGTACTACCGATATTTTCAATTATTTCAAATACCGGTTTTGGTACTACCGAAATTTTTAAACTTTCCGAATACCGGTATCGATACTACCTGGTTTTTAATTTTTTTCGTATACCGGTTTCGGTACTACCGAATACCGGTTTCTACCAAAAATACCGGTTTCTGAATACCGGTATTGGATTCACTATTACCAGCGTCTCACCTCTCACCTTATGGTACTACTGACTCAAGATGAAGATTTTATTTATACTACGTCTACAAATGTGTAAAATAATTATTTATATTTTTAACTTCTCTTCTCTTCTCACTTCTCCAATCAGCAACTTTTTTTTTCTGAAATTGACGAAAGGAAAAATGAACTAACCTTAACCTTCTGATTGTCTCCTGACGTTGACGTCGATTAAGCTCCGTAAGTCCACAACCACTCCAACGAACCGATCAACGAAGAATGGAATGAACCAAGTTGCGACGTCGGACGAAATCTACTCGACTCAAACCACACTGCGCACTGCCTTCGCAGTGCAGAGTTGTGCTTCTACCGTAAATGACGGAATTAAGCCCCGGGACTGTATTTCTAAAGTCAATCTCGAGACAAGGGCTGTTTTAGAGCCGGGACTGTATTTCTAGCTTTTACCTTTTGACCCAGACTCGATTTCGGCACCAGGGCTCCAATTCCAATGCACTTACCAATGTATTACTGGAATATTTATCTAATTTACTTAACAGACCATAAGGACCTACAAAAATACAAGTGGACTTGTTCAAATTCAGTATTCCATCTCAGTTTTCCAATAATGAATTTACCCAACTTACTACTTAATTGTTCCTTAAACCTGGATTACGGGATGCCAAACAATTAATTAACTTTCCACTAAACAATTAGATATCAATACAAATTTAGTATATAGTTTTCGAATACAAGAAAACTTGAAGTTGTTATTAGGACTTTGAATTAGCTAATACATACTAGCATACATAGAATAATTTAACAAATAGCCGGAGGCTTAAGTAATATTGTTTTGCCCATCAAACGAAATAATGACAATTTAACTCTTCTCTATTGTAGTTGAAAGTAGTTACCGGGTTCACTATAATTTCTGTAATTTTTGGGGCTGAAACATTGATGCACGAGACCAGCTTTGGCATAACTGAATTATCTCTAGAGTCGAGCTTGCTATCGAAATCTAGTATTTCATTTGAAGCATTTTTGGTAGGTTCTGCATAATTCGATCGTACATAAAGCTGATCCGACAAGCTCGTGCTTTGTTGAACATGTGCAGTCGACGTCTTGATCGAAAATTATTCCATACCGGATTGTACCGTATTTACCAAAATATCAGATTTATTAGGTAGTATTAACAGTCCCTAAGATTTATATGATTAGCCCTGATAATTTGTCTTAATTCCGATCAGAATATTTTGGATCGAGTATAAAAATACTTCCGATCCGATCCAATATCCAATCCGACGCTTAGCGAAAACCACAATCCGAACTAGGTGTCCTACGGATTTCTTAAACTCGAATGAATAAATTTGAAAAGAACATCAAAACGTACTCCAATTTATTGAGCTAACATTATATTATGTATACCTGAAATCTGGCTCATATGATGGGACATATTCTCTTTCGATGTCACTTATAATTTCCAAACATTCTCCTAATAGACTCATCTATTCCTTTCACGAATTGCTTCCATTAATAATCCACTGTGTGGCGTTGCGAATGCATAATATTAGCTTCGTCGACGTCTTTTAACGTCAATCAAGTTTTATGCTCGTAATAACGTTATTTGGTTGTCGCACGTTGCACGTAAGATAGAAATCGTTCCGGAAGGAGAATAGGCAAATAGGATACGACTACGACGTACTTACTTGTGCACTAGAATTAATTGCGTAAAAATAAATTATTCGTTCGATGGTTTTTGAATTTTTTAAATCTCTTCTTTATTCAACAGGTTTCGAAAATGTCGATACACTTTAGTTTAAATACTCCTTAAAATGACCTCTGCGTCATCAGGGTTTAAACTATTAAGTGCATCAGCTGCCCTCTCAAGACTAACTTTCATTGCTTCATCCGTTGCAAGTTCCTTTCTTTTAACGTAAAGTTCCTTCACAAGATTCAGCTCTCTCTCTCCAAATGGAACTCCTAATTTTTCTTGTATAATTGTCAAGAAACAAGAATAGATTTCCAAATTCAGCTGTTGGTTCAATGATTGTTCCTTCTCCATAATCGTTCCATGTTATTAATTGAATGATGGAAACATTTTGACTAATTGACAAGTCAAATGTTTCTCTAAAGGTTGTTTCACCAACTGGGATTACCCAATCCAGATCACCTGAATTTTAATGTGTACAGATATCATTAAACAGTCTTACTGGGTGTCTAATATGTATTGCCCCCCCTCTACAGGAGTAACCACAATAGGCACAGACACACCCAATACATAGTTGGAAAGATCAGCTCAAGTGGGGTCTCTGACATATCATTTGAGCGCCGTAGCGCGTCGATTTCGCGCGTAGCGCGCGGTGAAAGAAACAAAAACGGAATTTCGCCGTTTTTTAGCCGCTTTTTCACGGTCTTCCGTCTGAATAGCGGTGAAAACTCCAAAAATTCAAAAAACAAACTTCACCACTGAATTCCCAAATGCTTTCCTCTGGAAGTTTTGAGCCATGGTTCGAAAATTTCTGAGCAAATCGATTTTTCCCGACATTGCACTTTTTCTGAAAACACCCGAAATTGAGATTTTGAGACAAAGTCAACTTGTTTAGAAATTGTCAAACTATGGTTCAAAATTTTCAGAAAGCATTTTGGAATGCGGTGGTGAAGTTCGTTTTTTGAATTCTTGAAGTTTTCAGAGCTATTCAGATGGAAGACTGTGAAAAAGCGGGTGAAAAACGGTAAAAACCAGATTTTTCTTCTTTCACCGCGCGCGAACGTGACGCGCTACTGCGCTCAAATGATATGTCAGAGATCCCACTTGAGCTGATCTTTCCAACGATGTATTGGGTCATTGGGTGTGTCTGTGCATATTTCGGTTACTGCTGTAGAGGGGGGACAATATATATTAGACTCCCTGTACACAAACTACAAGTTTTTTCATGCGTCCTTCCTTACCATTACCCCATCCACCCTCTGTATAGAAACTGTCGAAACTAGAATTAGTCAAACAATTGTAATTTTAATATACATTACGTACTTTTTAAATATAAATTTGGCATTACCCAGGATAAGCTCCTCCCATTTTTGGCAGTAGGGGATTCTCGGCGTAAAATCCTCTAAAAAGGAAGTAACTTTATGAATGAAGAGAATTTATTTGATTTGACCAAAGGCCCATTCAAAGGTGGTTAATTTTTACAGAGAATTTTCCTGCATACCTAGATCCACAGTATAAAGTGA
>JAQFYE010004745.1:0-12925 GCA_034694305.1 Protaphorura glebata
TACTAAAAAATAAATTAGAATTTAATCAGGTCTGGACATTTTTGGGGGTTCTGTGAGACGTGAATAGAAAATTTTGTTCAGTCCGTGTGTCACGGGAAATAAGTGAAATTAGGATTCGTATGAATTTTTTTCTTGTATGGGTACCCATTAGGATATTTAAACCAAAAAATCCATATCTTACTTTTCAGATACTCGGGGTCATTGACATTGGGCTGACTGGTCAGTGTTACTACAAGAGCGTGGAAGAACACAAATATTTTGTGTCAATTGTGACCTTTGTTCTGACAGTGTCCATCATTTTGACAGTCCTTGCATTCCTCAACCTTCAATATTCGGCCGCAATTTCTGCCGCCAAGAAAACGGTACGAAATCTATACTTACAAAATATAACTTGACAAAGCTTTAATCCTACTGGGTAGGTTCATATTCGCCAAAATTTTAGTTTGTAGTGTACGAGAATCGAACCACTTTCAAAATTTGTAAAAATCTTTCGTGATTAATTTTTTGTTCTGTTTTACCACGCAGTATTGAACTAAACCTAATATGGATGTTGTCCATATATTTATTACAATACCACTTTATATTTCGAATAGGCTGAAATTTATCACGTGATTGGAGGATTAGCACTTGCAACTGCGGTATTATTATTGGCAAGTTTTGTTCATTCCGGCGGTCCACATTTCCTTTCAAATTTGTTGGAAAGAATTGCAGCCGCAGTAAGAAATTTATTCAATTAAATAAATTATCAACTTACATATGTACATGCATTAATTAATCTCATAATAATAATAATAATAATAATTTCAATTTGATAATTTAAACGCAGGAACTGACGAACAATCTGTTCAAATTGGAATCTTGAATGAATCGTTAGCTCATTCCATATATGCGAACATAAAACCCACACAGCCCGATCGTTCATACCTGAGGTGGCTGAAAGGTCTTGTCAAAAACTGTCACTGTTTTTGAACATTCTCACAATTTTCAAATTTACTCGGGGTCAGTACTTTCATATTAGTTTTAATTAGAAATGTTTTGACTAATTTTTTTGTCGAATATTTCAAAAATATGGTATGGACATGAATGGAAGTACGATGGATGGGGTGGTAGAATAGTGAGTTCATTCAGGCACACATAATGTAAACCTCACTAGCAACTATTTTAGTTTCCGACAACCTTGATATTTAACTGTGTGTATACGTAAGTCTTACTTGAATTTTGAATTACTATTAATTCAAATCTGTATGTGTTGAAAATTATTGAATAAAAGACAGGAATGCATGGAAGATGGAAAGTTTTATTATTTTATTACTGCAGTGGTTATGGTGACATTGACAATGACTTTACCAGATCAGATGGCCAGGGCCAATTCGTTACACGTGAAAAATTCCAATTTTCTCAAGTCAAATAATGTCATAAAGATAAGGGCACCGATTTCAAGATAATGTACTTGGTGCTCCTACAGTTTATCAATGTTTCTCGATTTAGTTCTTCTTAAACCGGAGACTGGAATGGTGGTCCATCAATAATTCTCATAAGTCCACTGTCACAGTCAAATTTACCGTTCTAGCCATTTCTTTCACTCGAATTTACTTCAATTGAGGCTTAAAACCGTGTGATTATCCAACTCTACAAGGAATTGGGAAGTCGACATCCAGGAATCGACCTCTAGACATCCAGTCTAAATTTCTTCACTCATTAGACTGTGCCATGGTGGAAGTCGGAATGGAAACTGTGAACAACACAAGCACCGAAGGGAAAAATTTTAAACAAGTGTCAAATGACTTAGAATCAGTGAACAATAATTCCAAATATAAATCTACACTAGAAAACTTCACGTTGAAGACGATTCTAGCATTCGGTTGGATCGGTGGATATTTCCCAGCCAAATCACCCAATCCAAATTCAAAATATTTTTATTTTAAATTATTTAATTTAATTACAATCATCTCTGTGTGTATCACAACTCTAAATATAATCATCGCAATTATTCGTATACAAAATCAATGTCGATCATGTAAAAACACTAATTTGAGTGAAATCATTTTAACTTGTGGAATGTCATTCTCATTTTACACAGCCAATTTAACTTACAATATTCTGTCTATATTATATTGTAGAAAAACAATTTTTGTTATCAAATTTTGTCAAAATTTTCAAAAATGGAAAAAAGGTTCCGAAAATTTTAATCGAGTTTTAATTTGTACACTTTTGATTATATCTCTGAATTTTACGTCACGATTAATCACAACAGGCCACCATTATTTGACTTTAAACCCCTCTGACGTCATTAATGGATTTATTGAAGAAAAACAAATTTTGTTCTACCTGTTAGCTGTCAATGATTTTTTTGGAATCATTAATAAGTCATTTGTATTGAGTATCATGATGATTGTCGGTTTTATGATAACACAACAGTTCCAATCATTTTGTGCAGATTTTGAGCAAGAATTTTTAGTTAACACTAACACAAATAATGTTGGTACAATTTTCAAAAAATTGGAAACTAAAAATAATTTGAAAATTTACATTTGTAAATTTGAGAAATTCAAATCCACATTTGAGACGTTCAATGATGTAGTAGGAGGATACGCATTGACCATGTTTTTTGCATGTACTATTGGATTACTTTTCAATGTTTACAACGCATATTCAAAGGTCGTCACACCGAGGACGATTTCATTGATATTTGGGAATCTATGCAAATTATTACTTCCAATTTATATGGGGAATCGGATGAAGATCAAGGTAAGTTTATTTTATTTACGGGGTGGTTCAAAAATAATAATTGTCTAATTTCGTAGATAAAAGAAGCAAAAGTTCACCTCTTGACAACATTTCTGAAACTTAAAATTGAGCGTGGAGATACTCATTTTGATAAGGTAATTCAAAGCAACATCTTTTTCAGAATAGAATTGCTCCATAAGATTCTATGCAAAATCCACGGTTTACGATTTCTTCCACTGCATGTCAATGTTCTTTGACCTCGACTGACCTTGATCTTCCGAATTCTTTAAATAGGACAATACCCAACAGCTGGTGGACGTAAAACTTGTATTAAAATTAATCCTGGGATGGAAAAGGAGGCTGACAGCTCGTGACATATTTTATGTGGACAATAGACTGATTGCTGGAGTGAGTTATAAATGATTTAATTAAATTTGCATAATTTATGAATTGATTACATTTTAATACACTGTATTAGGTTGGTGCGACGATGATGACGTACGTCCTCTTCATTTTACAACTGAGGATGACAGAATCTAAAGGGAATTGGAAGTCTGGATCCGAAGACCCTTTACCACCGATTGACCAATTTATTGAGAGCATTTAATCCCATACAATAAAACAATATACTTTGCTGACGTTAGCAGGATTGTAAAATGTCCTTGTTTGTCCACCAATAAAAAGACCATCCTTTTGTGGAGTTTTTTGGTTGGTACTACATATTGGGAAAATCTCTTCATTACAAATTATCTCGTCGAATTTTTAAATTTTTGGGGCCAAAACAATAAATTAGAGGCGAGTATAAATGTTCGAAAACAAAGCTCATATTATCGTAATGCTGTACAACTACTGAATGACCAGATGCATATATTAATTCCTATGACATTTTTTCAACATAAGGAATAATATTACACTTAGAAACTGAAACTCTAAAAAACAATTTAAAAGGTTAATAAAAATTTCAGTTCAGAAATTACTTAATTCAAATAATATTAATTATATTTGACTACTCTATTCAAACCAATGAATAGTCCGTGTAAATTCAAAAATCATGATTTGTAACATGGGAAAAAACTAAGATTCAAATGTTAAATAATTTGTTTTGTCGCTTATTGGCCTTCCATCTCTGCATACATACATTTCAACAGAAAGAGTACAATAATTAAAACATTTTGATCATCAAATGTTGACCAGACCTTCGGGTGAATGTCAAATAAACGGATGCATATAAAAACATTTCCAATTTATTTATTTCTTTCTTTAATTTATTTTTAATTTTTACTTGATTAAAATTTATTCTTATAGTGTAGTACGTACAAATAGCAAAACTACAGTAGTATATTGTTTCTGAGCTACATGACATATAACCAGTCTGTTAGTATTATAGCTGCGACCACAAGACTCCCTGAAATTTTACACCATACAAAGAAACCTCACTGTCGTAGTTAAGTTTTTTAACGATAATGGGTCGGAATGTGCAGATGCTTATGGCTTTCGCGTAACTTGGCTCCCCAGTAACCTCGCAGTGCCGTTCCTAACTCGTTGTGCCTATACTTAAGCGCCCTAAACATATGTGGGAATGATCAATAGTGCTAGCATTCAAATATTCCGTATTCGTAATTAACAATCAGTAGAAAAGGTATCATATTAAAACCATGGCCGCATTGCCAGTTTTTCCCGCCCTGGTATTTTCTTGGAGTGTCCGGGCCTTTCAATAATAGCATTATTTATTTCCCACTTAATTGGGTTTCACCGGGTGAAAATCAGAAAGACATTTCTGGTTAAGAATTACTTTCTTACGAGTCGAGCTCGAATTTAGAAATAATTTGCGCAACGAAAAACTATTATCGAAGGAGGACACCACGCGACACGTAATTCAACATGGTGTTGACTAGTTGGCTTTACTGGCTCACCAACCTGCACCAGGTAATTTCAACAATGTAACTCATATCAATATGTGTATTCCTGACTTTAGGGGTATTTTTTCTAGAAATGTGTCAAAATTTTGTTTTAAGTGGTAGATATTCTGCCGAAATATCCGTACCCGGAGGATTTTTTCGAGCATTGGGATGCGAATTCAGTGGGAGAAGGTACGTCTATGACAAGACAATGGTAATAATAAGATTCCAGAGAAGATGTAATAAAAATTGCAATAAAATCAGTCGGACCGCCGCCAAACCAAACTACTCCACCTTAGACATTTCCACCTATTTCACTTTTGATAGCGACCACTCCTCAGCCCAAATTAATAGGTAGTTTAAATCAAATTCTAACCCAACTATTACATTCTGCAGCGGCAGCTCCTCCGGGTCAATTGGACAATTAAACACACCTGGCCCCAGCAGCAGAAGGTGATTCGAACATTGCCAGGAGAACAGGTGCATCAGGCCAAGCTGACGTAGGTGAGATAATAATTAATTTGAATGTAAAAACATAGGCAATTTGTGATTATGGCAACCGAAACGGGTGGAGTGGAAATGGAACACGTGAAGTAAAAACTGGGAGCCGTCGGTACCAAGACGGTTGAGCTGGGGCTTGGCATTCTTTTTCAAAGTGGAGCAGCCAAAAAAAATTTGGGGGGAGTCCAAAAAATAATGTTTTCGCTTTATTGTTCTCATACCTTTTGGGCCAGTCAAAACAAAGTTTGGTGGCGTAAACACGCGGTGAAAATTGTAGCCCCTCCTAAGAAAAGTCAAAAATGGCCCCGACTGTTTTTACGACATTTCAAATTTCGAAATAATAGCGGCGACAGCAATGTGTTTCTTTTAACCGTGTCGGTTCTGACAATTTAAGGAGTCTACCTCTGTTAATGTTTATTCAAATGTCCATATAAGATAGAATTGTAATCTAATTGTACGTAATGCTGAACCTAACTAATAATCTGATTACTCCAGCACGCTACGAGATTAAATTTCAAAGGCGGAAATGGGTCGACGCAAACAGAAGGTCGGGCCGTGATTAGTAATTAGGATTAGGCAATTAGACCTGACTGAAGCAAAGCAATATCTTCTTCAATAATACAATAACCAATTTTGTATAACTTTTAACATTAGATTCCAATATGCAGGAGAGGCAGATGCTCATATTCGTGACTGTCACTGGCACTTTTAATAGTAACATAAATATAAGCCAGATTGGCAGTGGTAAAAGCTTGACCTTACCACAAACAAGATTAGCTTTTTGTGGTCTTGCCAAAGAATATGGAGCCGGCTTGTCCACGGCTATATATAGAGCTGTAAATGGACTCTTCATAACATGGATGCCAGTTATAGCACAAATGATGCCTGAAAAGTCGGTTAGTACGTTACCCCACTCCGAATAGCCGCCGAAGCGAAAAAATTTGAAGTACACTGCATGTTCATTCGATTGCCCATTCGTGTCTACACGAGTCTATGATTCCATTGCTTTTGGAGTTAATGGAGTTAAAAACGAAACAAACTGAAGGCAAGATAGTTAAGAGTGGATCAAACTGGTGAATGTTGAAAGTCGAGTCTTTACAAACGATTATTTTACAAGAGAAGCCTCTGCGACGCCATTCTTGCTTCTTACCATCAAATTTACATGCAGGTAGTACGTACCGGATAGTAGTTAGGCCAACTTCATATGCTAATGTACGGTCAGGAGTATATTGGGACTGTCTGTCATGCCCGGTTGGAATTGATCAGTTCGACAAATATAATTATTTTAAAAGAATATTTCCGTAAACGTAATTGGCTCTGACTTGTATCCTGATAATGGTTAAATACCACATAATTGTAACCCAACAGAGACGAATGTCGACGTTGGGATGCCAGTAATTACCACCCCGTAATAGTACACGAAGGACTATTCATAAACCAACCGGAGTAGTATATATATTAAATCTAGTAGATAGTATTGCCTGTGCAACGTATTCGTAAAGCGTTGTGGATATAAAAAATAAAGTGCTGTTTTATAAAATAGCATAGATTTGCTGCTATTAATTGACGATGCCAGCACACATTACACAATTCTAAAGGAGTCTGACGGTAATCCCACTTACTTACGGTAAACCCAGGTTACCGGGAAACACACATTTAAAAAATATATGTGCATTCAGGACTACATCAATATACTTTTCTATTTCAAGACAGCTTAGAAATAAAACAACTAAAAATGTCAGTGAAACTGATACTTTATCCTAAAAGAGAAAAAATAATATTTGTACTGCTGTGTACACTGGTGAGTATTTTACACTTATTATTCTCATAGAACCCTTCCTCTCAATGCTGCAATTAAAGACGGTAACGCGAGATATCCATATCGCATTCCGACATTTAGTATAGCATATATAATTATTTTTCACATGAACTGCCACAAAAAATGTATTAATGTAAACATCGCGTTTTTGGTCATACTTCCCGAGCTATGTGTCTAATGTCTCCTAAATCACTACGGGTTCCAGTTCACGAATGGTGAGAAAGGCTTCTAACTCTATTACAGCATAAATCTGGAGGACAAGCCGAGTACGTTATGCAAGATCACCGATCGCGACGCGGTAACCACATGCCCAATAGGGTACGGGTTGTGCGGAATCCGCGTCCAAGCATCCGTTGCACACAATTTAGGGTACGATTATTTGTTCCTCTGCTGCCCAACTCCCTGCTTACTACGCGTGAGTAGTGAATGTTTAGTGTATACGTCAACCATCGTTGTGTCGCCAAATTTGCCGACTTCGATCAAGAAAGAATCTACAGTAGACCCCAGTTGTTCATTGTATGATTTATTTTTTTCGATCCCATCCTTCCGGATTACAAAGTTAATACTCCACGAAATGCGGATCTAGATCTTTTTGGTGAGTGGATTTTACGTGTAATGGCAATTAAATATTACGCATCAAACTGCATGCACAATTGACAATTGACAATGCCAACATTTTGAGTCGTTCGATCAATTGAGTAATAAACTCTTCTGGATGCTCTCTATCTGTTAGATTACGTCATTTATTTTGTAAAAACTATTGTGAGTTATATCCCGTCCACAAGCTGAGAAAAGTTGGCAGGGTTGATAAGAATTTTCTCGACACATGATACCTGTCTCCGTCGTTATTTTGAATTTTGCAAATGTCCGAGTGTCTCTCGTAGACTCGCATTAAGTGCTTATCATTTCATATTCATGACATTAAACACGCTTCCATCACTATATTTTTTATTATTATTTATCTTTTCTAGATGTGAGCGTCTTATATCCAGAGCCCTGACTCAAAAATTTTCCATAGAAGAAAGCGTAAGTTGTCGTACTATAGTAATGAAATGGTGTATCACAGTATGTTAAGATTTTAGCGAACCGACCTTACCAGAATTGGGTTCCAGCTGGGCATTGCATTGCTGTAAATACATACGTTCTAAGAATAGACAGAATAACGAGTTTGCAAACTAAATAAAGTCAGGAATGCATATGCCTTCAGTTAAAAGCATACCCGAATTTACAGAAACGAATGTGAACTGGTCAAGTTGCTATACAAGCTAAGGCACTGCGTATCACTCATTTTAAGGTGCATTTGATTACATATTGAGCTCCTTGCGAAGGTATCACTGCTCATCAGATGTTCAAATACCAAATTGCACCCTGAACGTGAGTCAAAACTGTTGGGCTAAAGAAATGGTGGATTTTACAAGTCCCAATCTTTATAACAATCTTTCGGGGACCCCCTTCTTGTTGCGAATAATCAGCCTTATTCTAGAGTAAACCGAGCCAAAATGCCCGCAGTCGGTGGGCGAGGTCTGAGAAGCTGCGTGCATTTGTACTATTGTGGACATTTAGCACGTCTATCTTTGAGTGGGACATTAAGCCCGATATATATTACATTACTAAATTTTAGTTTAATTAAGTTCTAGGCTAATGTGCCAAGTGGAAACAAATAATTAACGGCGTTTAACAGTACAATATGTGAAAAGTCGTAAGAACTAATATCCATCACCACCAGCCGGTCACACAAACATCTGGGAATAATTCCAAAGTAATAAAATGAATCCGATCCGTCTGACCTGTCACTCACTTTCAAGACATTCCAAACAATTGCCTGCTACAAACAATTCACACGTATATATACTTTCCTATATAAAACTTATTACGATTTACACGACTGTTCACCTTTATCGCAGATGTGAAAATTTAGAAAGTTAGAGAAGGTTTTAGCGTATATAGTGGTAAACAATACAGAAATGACATTAAATATCATTTTCTGAATTTTATTTACGATATCATGTATCTTGTATTTGGTTTTAGACATTTTGGCTCTACATGGTGTTCAAACGATATATGATAAGATCGCCCGACGAATTCTAGTTCGTGGTAGCATGTTGAAGTGTGCGTCTTGGCTGTCTTGGTATCCACCAAATTAAATCTTTATGAATTATTTTCAATAACTCAAAATCTAAATCTATACAGAATTTTGATCCAGGTCGTATGAAGACAAGTGAGATAAGGTCAAAATAGTTGACCTCATCTCATGTCAATGATCAAGTGTATTTGACTTCATCACCGCTGCATGAGAAAGCAGAATAATTCTATAGTGCATATATATACCTATATGCATCTAACTACATAGTGCAACCTCTGCATCTAATTCCATAGTTAGCAAGCTGCAATGCATTTGGCATTGGCCCGTTCTAGTACTCTTCCACGACCATCAAAAACCAAACCACAGCCTAACCGTGTGTAAGCATAGGGCTTTCCCATTCTCAGCCAAAGCCAACTGCAGCCTAAATTACATGTATATAAATAACAAACAACTAACTACTAGTTATTAAATAACCTTGTAAGTAAACTTAACATTAACTTAAGAGTAACTTAAGAGAAATTTGTTCCAGAACATTAACTTAAGAGTCAACTTAAGGCTTGACTTAGAATGTTATGGAAGCTTCTGAAGGTTACGTCAATTCAGTCAATAATTAGAGGAATAATGATTAGTAATAAATAAATAACACACGCCGACCGAATAATGCTAGGACCACTAGCAACGACACTAGACACCTAACAACGGTGGAAAAACCACCATCAATCGTCTTGAACAGGATGTTGAGGTCGTGCCAAAAGTTCTATCTTTAGGAAATTGATATCTTAAGTTTAATTAAACTACGCCGTTGTACGGTAACATGAGAATATTTTTGAGTATAAATACCCCAAATACCCGTTCACTCGAGGCCGACCTTTTAGATCACTCGTACGTGAAGTACTACTTAAAATATTTCCACAGTCTCTTTTAATTTAAGTAACGTTGTTGTAGGAAATCCACCACTCTGAAACTACAAGTAAGGAAATAAAACCAATTGTACTTCTGAATTGTGCATGATCTTTAACCAACTTTAATTCGCATAATCTGTGTGTCGAGCCCGGTGACCCTAATTGCAGTCACTAACACTCCGATTACTACCTTAGAACCCTGAGCACGGAGCAAAAACAGGAAGGAATATTAAGTCGCCTATGTCAATTTGGTGACCCTAAATAAATCTCTGTCAACAAGAATATTGCCAAGCCCGTTATATTCTGGAATTTCTTCTCCCGCAGCCTGTGTTGGTCCAATTGGGGGTAGGGGTTGTCGTCTGTCGACGTGTCAACTTATCACAAGAAAGCAGGCGCATTTAACTTTCAGTCTATCATCGCTGTTTCTGAAACATTGTGACAATGTCATTAGGTTGAGGACAATATTGCGACATGAGCGTCTAGCACACGATCCAACTCATTCGTCATTACAATATGGTTAGTTTTCACTCCTAACTAATCCGTTTTAAAAAAATCAATTATATTAAGATAATTCTGGACAGGAAAACAATATCAAATCAGAACTAGCGAAAACTGTCCAGAATTTGAACAATTCCTTGTGTATTTGAAACAATGTTACGGTGTGATCAAACAATATGAGTTTTTGAACTATTTTCTGAACTGGGTAAAAAATATCCTTGTGTTGTGTTGTTTCGTGGCAGTGGATTAATAATAAAACAGTCGATCTTTGTATTCAAGAACTGGAAGTGTAGTTTTTTGAAACTCTGGAGACGACGATTCATAAGGTAAAATTAATATAGAAGCTATAAAAATTTTCTAATAGAACATTAGATTAAACGTGGCCCAGGCGACCTGGCTCGTGCATAATGAAAGGCTTGGGGCATCGTGTGACTCCGCACGGCAAGCAATTCTTTACACTACAGAATCCACTGGTGCTTGTGCCCAAATTTTTGTTACTTTTTGAACTTTTTATTTGACTACGGAATAGTTAAAGATTTCCCTGAGAAACTTGTTCTACCAACAAAGTTTCGAAGACAGCCTGATGCAGTTGGAGGTTGCACATCGGTTATTGTATCATCGGCCAAATAAAACTCAGGATTTTTATTGAATTGACTCAATACGTGTACAAAATCTCAACAATAGAAATAATAAAAGTCCCAGTTAAGCGGTCGCACTCAATCAGGTGGAAAAGCGTATTGTTTTCATAGCAGATTATACATATGAATAAACCTGTAGTCACGCGTCCGACTGCAAATGCACCTTCCAACCACAATTGTACACCCGTCTTGACAGGAGTTTCACTACAGAGCTTGTTTCATGCAATTAACCATGAAGACTGCAATATGGGATTGCAATTTAAAAATCTCCGAATTATTGGCAGGAGAGATCCAGAAATTTGCTGCAATACGCAATATAGCCTCTTAACAGAAAAACCTGAGTGATCTTTATTTTAGAAAGATAGATAGTATGCATGGAAGGCAGTAATTTATCAAAAACAGGGTTTCTTGTGTTTTTGTCATTTTGGACTGATTTTTCTGTAGATTTTGAGGTATGATTTGCCGCCAACAATCGCATGGACGCCGTCAAATTAGTTTTCAATGAAGATGGAAGAACGATTTTATATCACTACAGGTGAGATTGGCAAGACAACACCTTTTGGAGCATATTTCGGAATTGTCTGGAATTGATAGAGACAAAATCAAGTTGAAGACAACAATTATGACAACAGTTTGAGTATAATTTGTTTGTAAATGGTATTAAAAAAATGCAATGCAAAATATATTGATTATTTTATGTATTTTAGACTAAAGAATGCATGTGCACATATTACGGCTCGTACAATGATAGCCTTAAGTCGCAATGCCAAAGTCCAGCAGAATTTATTTCTTAATGAGGCAATTAAATGGGACGACGAAATGAATTTATGCAAATTATGGTTAGTAATTATATTTGATAATAAATGAAATAATTTTATACTAAATATTTGGGGTTTCTTTTTATTCAACTAACTTTTATTTTAGGGTGTTGGAGTATGAATGTGACCAATTCCACTGCTTTCCATGTAGTGTGTTTTTTTATTAACTACACTCAACCGACGCCTATCTAGTGCAACAAGCAACGCGTCTCACGAAAAAACATTCAGGACCCGAGTTCGAGTCCTCGTGTTGTCACATTTTTTTTCATTTTTTTATTAAATAAATAAATACAACATTGTTTTTAAAATTATTATTTTATTCTGTGAGCGCCATCTAATTCTCGTGGGCACAACTCGATATATAGATACTACTGGTATTCGCTCTGGGGTAAAAAATAAACTCATAATATTCAATGCCGCGAACAGCTTTGACGTGAACGGAGACATAGTTACAGTACAGTGAAAAACGCAAAAGCTTCAGCCCGGACCCCCAACATGACATACATGGGAATGAGTAAGCGGACCATTCTAGTCAGCGCTTCACGACAAGATAAAACAAGATGAAACAAGATTTTAACCCTTTTTATGATTTTATCGAAACCGTCTGGGACACGCCCCATTTAGCCGATCGTTCTATTAGTGATGCCATTGAGAAGGGGCTGTCAAAATATGACTGGTATGGACGGTGCTATTTTTTTGATTTTATTTAATTACCAGAGTGTAATCGGTAAATCGTGACGTCTTTAGTAACACGCAATTTGCACTTTGAGTGCAATAATTTGATTTGTATTTGGAACTCAGAACGGTCGGAACTACATCGAACGTTTGAACCGTTTTGATAACTGAATCAAAACCGTCAAAGACGCGCCTCATTGAGACAATGGCTGTACTGCTGTCGACATACAGTGAAGTGCAAAAGTCAGAGAACACCCCAACTAGCCCCAGTCTTTCATTTCTATATCTCGAGCGCGGGAAATTCGAACGACAAGGTAACCGACGGTGGTGAAAAGCTAAATAAAAATCGAATTTGAGACCGGACTT
>JAQFYE010004746.1:0-12922 GCA_034694305.1 Protaphorura glebata
CTGAATTTCTATACGTATGTTAGTACATAAGTTAGTACTTATGTGAATCGGTTAGTGAATCGGTTAGAGAAGTTTAATTAGTTTCAATGATTGTTAAATTATGTTAATGAATTACATTGTAAGGACCCAGATATGGGAAGATGTGTTATGAGAAACAAATAAATAAATAAATCGTATTCATCGACATACTTTTCCAAGAACGAACTCAAAACTTTCCAGAGAAATTTCATTTCCAAGCCCTCCCAAAAATTTTGGGTCAGGGTTACAAATATGTGTTATTCACATTTAAGAAAATATTAAAAAATCAACAATAATTTTACGAGAATCAAAAGTTGATAAAAAAAATTGAGATTTCTTGGGTATGCTTGACAATGACGGGAATTACAAAAGACAATAATTAAAAATAGATATCATTAATTACAAACAAAAGTTTTAAATGGCAACAGTATTATGACCGTGCGGAGGAGTCATTAGTTTTTTAATTAAAGAATGGAATGCCTGATTTTTTTTTAATTAGCATTAGAAGTTTAAATTCAATAAATTCAAATAATATTCTAATTACTCATTCGGAATGATGTTTTTATTGTTAACTGGCGTTGTGTGCGTGCTAACGCTGCTAACGTTACCATCCTGTCTTTCCCAATGCAAAAGTTAAAATTCTAGAGAATGAAATTGAATTTACGAATTATTGGCCGAATTTCTGTAAATATTTAGTACAACTACCAAAGTAATTAACTCATACGAAGGATCCTGTTGTTGTCTGAAATAAAATGATCAGCTGTAAAAAATATTCATAAACAGAAACCGATCTCAATATCCGTTTCCAAAATACGATTTGCGTTTCGATAGATGACTAAATAATTCCAGAATTAACTATTTAATTGAGTCAGTTTCAATTCACACCGTCAAAAGAATAAATTTAGAAAAATAGTCTGAAGGAGTTAAGAAAATTGGTCGTCCAGTGTACTCTCATGGCAAGCACATGTGGAGTCTAGATCATCAGGCAATCAATGAACGAACTAACTGTATAATTGTATCAATTCATTTCTGAACAAGCACAACACGATAATTTAAAAAAAAATTATTCTATTAACTTACCCAATGGGAAATTCCATTTTGATCGGTTGTATTTGAACCTCTCAGTTCTCGTCGTCTATTTTTGTTTCCCAATCCCAAAGTTAGTCACTGATTATTTGGAAAAATTCACCAAAGTTAGTCAAGTTATATTTTAATGAAGTTTTGAAAATATTTGGTCAGAGAAAGAAAGTCTTGGAAGATATGAAATTGAATCGGATGGAGATTCACAACTCGGGGAACAAGGTTTCCCATGTGACTTCTGCCTCATTCATAGAGTTTGTTGGATCTATTGGGTACAGGGTGGTTCATCCGTAATTTATATAATCAGATGTCTATTTCGTTTGTGTTTCTTTTTAGTTATGTTCCTAAAACAAAGAAATCATACCCAGGATTATGAAAATACGTTATTGGTATTTAAAAAATGCGCAAAATATATAAGTTACAAAATTAAGAATTCTTCAGTGTTCCGTAAGATTGAAAATCCAAGGTGTTAAACTTCCCTGCCATTCGAGTCCGTCGCTTTACCAGAACTCGATGGATGTTCTGGAGACTAGGGACTCCCGTATCGGACGGTTACACAGTTTTCACTTCAGATATAAACTGTAACTTACTATTTGTCTGCCCGTGTTTAGAAAACTACAAATAGGGTTCATCTTATTGCAATAAAAAGTGAAAAGTACTTGCAGTGACGGGGTTGGCAGATTCATTTCTGTCCACGAAAAAAGAAAAAATGTCCTCTGACTTAAGATGAGGTTTTGATATTTCTATTTTCTAAGGTCATAGAGAATGACAATTGAGTATTAAAACCTGCCCAAAGAGCTGGAGGCTGGATGAGGGAATGGATACCGTCCAACAGAGGCGGCAAAAAATCCTCTGTCATCATTTGCTGAGTTTCGGCTTGGACCTGATGCACAACTTTTGTGAAGGTTGTACCCCCAAAAGTAGCACAGTTTGGCCCGTAGTAAGACACAGGAGGTATGTTTTACGCCCAGTGGATCCGGCGAAGCACGTATACTCTTTGTATATCTAGCGGCAAAGAGTTAGACTGTCAGGAGTACAACTTTCGCAAAAGTTATTCAGCAGGTATGCAATAATATATCCAGAATAGAGCCAATTCTGTTAGGGGATCTTTTATTCTCTACTTACCACTCTCATAACCACCAAAGACACATCCAGATGAGGTCACCTGACCTAGTCACTACACCGAGGATCCGGCTTTGGCAAACAACATTTGGACATAGCTGTATATTATGATGATGATGCTTTGGATGTCTTATAGCTCCAAATTTTATACTCTCGATTAACTGACACTGCAATAAATTATTCGCATGTTCTAGAATGTTCTACATACATTATTATCTGGAGCTGAGAAAAGACGGTTTCGGTACAATAAATAATTCATAAACAAAACTCCGCTTTCTTATTTTAGCTTCCATTTTGGTTTTCTTCGTACACTTGTCAAGTAAAATATGGAACAATCAATACGCTTCTAAAATCCAGCAGTAGTCCACTACTGAATTATTAATTATGTGCCGTGGGCCGAGAAGACTGCTTGAGCTTTTGTTAAGACAAAGCCTGTCGCGACTTAGAAATGAATTATTCATAATCCATATCGTTGATTGAAATCATATGGATTTATGTTACCTTCTCTGTGGTTTTTATCAGTTTCAGTGCATCTCCAAACATCGATCTGGCAACAAACTGTTCAGAAACATGGAGATGAATACTTTGTGCATCTTATGGGCATTTCTCTTTCCCAATCTTGTTTCAATTGTATTAACAGAAAACACCGTGGTGGAGTATCAGATTCGGAATTTGAACCTCTTACTCGCAGAGTTTCAACCTTGTCACATTCGCATCAATATAATTCCCAGTATTAATTTCCAGTTTGAGTTGAATCTTCCCAATATTGCGACATCAATTAAATCTACTCGATTGAACCGATTCAATGTTGCTGGGAATTATTCAACTGAACTTTCTGGCAGAAGGAGATCTGGGTTCTGCCGACTATTTCTATTCATTGCGATATCAGTTAAGGATCTCCCAACAATTGGACGGATAGTATTGAGACCAATCAAGCTGTGTGGGGAAAATAAGTCCTGGCCTTGTATCGAACTCCCATCCTTTGTGATTCTTGTTTCATTTGGCTCACAGGTTTACGACCTTGCTCGTGTCCATTGGGGTGTAATGGATGATTCTGTGCTGTGTAATCAACGTGGTTGGATTTTAAGGACATACATTGCTTGGAATGTGACAGAAGAAAGGAAGGATGGACATCAATGGATTAAAACTTTTGAAATCCAAAGTAGTCAGGTGGCTTGGAACTCTTTCAGGGAAGAAATCAGTCCTGTGCACAACAAATCGTTTACAATGGAAGGATTGACTCTTGCGATGAAGAACATTCACAAAAGAGCAAAGGGAGGGAAGGTCATTAACGATCGGGTCCTGTTGGATGGAAGTACTGGGACAAATATTATCCAAAATACTTCGGCTAGTATAAGCAACCCATTCAAAAAACATGAATTTGATGGAGAAGATCAAATTACAGCTGTAATGAGATCTCTGATTTACGCTGACACAGCATTTTACATCAGTTTGAATTCTCTTGAAGCTGAATACGATAGAATTAGTATCAATGCTCAACGGTCAATTAATGTCTGGTTCCAAAGGTGTACGATCAAGCATCCAATCCATGCTCTCCAAGAATTTGACAGTGACAACAGACTTGTATTCCTTGGGGAGAGTGATAGCTGGAATTTTGTGACATGTGAAAAGACCAGAGATAAATTATCATTTCGCTCTTACTTGGCATTTGACACTACTTTCTGGTACATTTTCTCCACGGCATCAGTATTTCTCCCCTTTATCATGCTCATTCTGTACTATTTGAAGGTTCCACGGATAGAGCGGAGGGATCACAATTGGGATTTCATCTACAATATGACGTCTATGACAGTCGGAAGTATTATTGGCTCTTCCCCGGCTCCCTCTCCAGAGCTGCAGAAGAATCCGAGTTTACTTAAAGTATTTGTCATAATATTCTCAGTTTGGAACTTGGTTGCTGTATTTGTTACAATATGTTACGGCAATTTGTTTTCAGTGGAATTCATCGTTCCCTTGTTCCCCGTCAAAGGAGATATTGTCAAATTCAAAGATGCAAAATCATTTCGGTTCTTGTCGAGATCCTACTTATTTCTTAATATGTTCATCCTTAACTCCGCAGCCGCAAACGAATTCAACCTTCATGTGGATGATACTCGTAACGAAGTATGTTATTTCGGTGAGCACTGTCTGAATGATGTCGAATTAGCGAAACTCCAGGACGAATTTCGAATGACCAAACTTGAACTTGAAGAATGGTATGTGGTGACCAAGCGTTGGCCGAATCGAACATCTCTATTCAACACTTTTCTCTTCAAATCATTAAATCCTTCCGACTCCCACTCTTATCAATACAACCAGATATCAGCGAATTGCTCAAATCTTGGTCTCATTGAGGAAAACAATTATCTGGACACACTTGTCAAATATTCTAAAATAAAGAACAAGTACATTGTGTTCACCAAAGGGAAGGAAGAATTGGTCAAGATTCAAAGAAGTTTGGCGTTTCGAGGTTGGAATATTGAATATTTGTACTCAAGAATGCAGTTGATAATGCAATCCGGAATCCTCAGCATTTGGCAAAAATATTGGAAATATTTCAATCCTTCGGATTTGGAATTGGAATTAACAAAATTACGGAAGGAAAAACCAAATGAAACGGACATTCCGATTTCATTGAGTTCTTCCATCGTTACAATATTTCACATTTACTTGTCTGGCCTCGGAATAGCTACATTGTCTTTTTTGGTGGAGGTAAGGGCTCTCATCAGAACAATGCTACTTTCAATTTTCGACATAGTTCGCAAGTTATTCGTTTTCTCTCGAGCAGAACTCTGCCAGCTCATTTTAAAATTAAAGAAGTGTACTTGCATTTAAGTACATTATGTTTCGAGCTGAGCAGTTTAGCTACTTTAAAATGCATGTCAAATGTGACAAGAATATAGCGCGTGGTGACACTCTAATATATTCCCCCGCTTGGCAATATCTAGAGGAAAATATCTTGTATGCGTAGTGCTCTGCATGGATTGTTAGAGCAGGCCAACTCAAGAAATTTACAATATAAACTCAGCGTAACGTATATTTCCTTTCCTTTCCTTTCCTATTCCGAATAGAACTCACCAATGAGGATGTCTCCAATGAGGAAGCCTCCGCAATTTGTGTTAGAACACTAATAGAAAACAGGGCTTATGCATCAGCCTGTTAAACACATGTAGTATGTAGTATTATGTTATACGTATATGTATATGTACATACTGGTAGTATTGTTAACTCGTGTCGTAAGGTACTATTACGTATACTACATAATATTTTATAAATCATAAGATATTAAACTTAACTCTCCCTACTTAACTCCATATCATTTCACAAAAAAACTCACTAGGGGTGTTTAAATTAACCAGACTATAGATTGATTAAATACAAGAGAAGTCAAAAGAGGTTTACCAATGAAATAGGAAAACATTAAAAATTCCTAACTATCAATGTGGGTATCGTTAGTAAAATTACACAGATTAATCATAACGCTCCGCAAGAAGTGTGAAAACAAAATCATTCTTTAAAAGATGTGGGACGTGGAATGAAAAATTCCTAATTGTGTAAATAAACCCATAAGCAGAAACGGAAGGTTATGCTGCTAATGTTAAGTATTTATTAATTGTCAAATCATACACAAAATAGTACACAGCAAATATAATGGGAGACAAGACCTATTTCTCAGACAAGACGCAAAATGTGACTGACTCTCTGTTTGACACAACAGACCATAATATAGACGGTTGATCGTACGTTCACTGCACTGTCACCAAAAAATCTCCAAGTCATTGGAGGAAAAACATCACGCCACTTGTGACGTCACAACGGAGATAAATTAGCCTTGACGAAGGTCAAACTTACAACTACACAAATTGGTTGTACACACAAATCACATATACGATAGCTATTCATGCACAAATAGGAATATCACACAAATAGAATTTGTACATAAAAGAAATACTGAGCAAACCGAGCATTCTTTAATATTAAAATGCACATTACATTTAATATCTCAATCGCCGTTAACACGCATTTTAAATTTACGTGATATTTACATTACACTGTATTGGGTGGGGAAGCTGACCTGACGTCAACCTGGGTCACCAATGCAGACATCGCGGAGTAAATTCTTTCCGCTCATAAACAATAAAATTGCAATGGTGTAAATATATTTGTTAAAGACGTTACGAATCTCAGAGTAGATATATGTATTATTATTTTTGTGCTTATCAGACTTACACCTTACTGGGACATTTCATATTGAATGTCCGAAGGTAATATTTTGTATTATCTATTAACACTTTTTACACGACATGTTATTTAAATTTGACACATGGTAGATCACAGTTTTCATGGCCATAAATAAAGCGGATGCAAGTTCCTGTCCGACTTTCATGAATTTTATGGTGCTGTTTCCCATAAACATCACATTTGTGATATACAGGGTTTGTGTAAAACATCTCTCCCTATTTGAGGATAAATAGCTTTCGAACCAATTCACTAATTCGCATGCGGATTTCGCCAAGGTGAAGCCAATCGCTTTTTGGTACGATTAGAATCTTAACTCAAAGTGTCAAAAAATTGGACACTGCGAACCCCAGAAAATGAAATGTGCTAATCAATAATTTTTGACAAGGCGAAGATATGACCAAAATTTGGTCAAAAATGAAATTTGTCTCAGAAACCATTATTGATTTCAACAAGTTCTAATGAATTCTTTATTTGACCAATTCAGTGTTACATACAGTGGTTGGAATCCATTCTTTTTCCGTAATTCGTATTATCACAATTAATTTTTGACACATTTCAGTATTACCATACAATTCTCATACATTTCTACATTTTTAAGACTACATTTTTGTAATTAGTAGTGGAAACACACTCCACAGGTCAGTAGGGGTCAATGGTCTTCTCATTTAATGGGGACATAGCCGAATTTCACCAGATTTTTGCTCGGACCCGGATAAGCAGAGTCGAACCCCATTTTTGAAAGTCATCACTCAGAAGTTCTGTAAATAGTCGTATTTTTCAGAGGTCGTTTTTAATAATACCGATTTATTAAAACTTAAAAATTCCAATTGCTGAGTGTGAAATGATTTTTTCTAGAATGACACCTGTTGGATATTGTTAAGATATTTGTAAATTATTATTTTCTTGTTGTGAACGTGAAAGTTGAAGCTGGGTTCACACAGCTAAGTGAAATGGAAAACCCGATTTTGTACAGCTAAGAGTACCGTGACTCTAGTGTGTGTGGTTTTTACGAACTAAATGAGATTGGTAAATTCCTTCTATGACTTTCCATGAGCTTCTAGAATTTGCCAGAAGAACCAAGGAACAAGAGACCGACGCGGTCGTGGACTCGGGACTGAACAAGGACCATTAGAACACTTTGGACACTCAGCCAAGACAGTAGCTCCGCATTTTCCGTACTTAGAGTTTTTTGGTCTTGAGTTGTAATTGTAATTAAAAATAGGAATAAATTAATAAAGTCGACTAACCAGTCGTGAATTGGTTAGGTTAGTTGTGTCGTTTACAATTAATTCAGGGTTTCCTTGTTCTCATTTGTTGGGTAGGAACGAAGATAGTTCGGTTTTCTAGACAGTGTTTCACAAATAACGCCTAGCTAGGTAGAAATTCAGTAGGCTCCCTGAGCAGTTATTCACACAACTATTTCCAGTATAAAGTCACTTTCTATCCATCACAAATTCACAGTAGGCGACACCTAATTCGAGTGAACTTATTTTGGGTAGAAATTCGTGTTACTCATCCATCGGACAACCATAGGATTCGTCGTCTGTTTGAACGAGCCTTGGAACCTCTTAGGACTTTGGATTCTATCCAACATTTTATGGTGACCCCAACGTGATCATCTTACTGTGAATCGTCATAGACCGTGCCAAGAAGGCAAGCACGCCCGCTCGGGCAGCAGTCACAAGAACCATCAACGGCATCGTGGCTTAACTGGTCAAAGAAGAACTAGACGAGGTAGTACTGGAAATGCTTCTACAAACACTAGGCGGAAGTTCAGAGAATTTGAGGGACCTAAACGTAGAAGTCATGGACGCCCTCTTAGACGCCGACCAACCGGAAGAAAAAATAGAATCCGAAAGTGTCATTGCCCAAGAATACGCCATTAAGATCAAGATGACAAGAATTAAGCTGAACAAGATCTTGCGGCCCAAATCCACATCACCAACTCTCAGCGTCTTCAGCACAGCAGTATCAGAAGGTGGTAAGAAATCTTACGAATTACCTGAAATTGAAATAAAGAAGTTCTCTGGGGAATTGACCGAGTGGCTGGCGTGGTGGTCCCAATTTAAGCAAATTCATGAAAACAAGGAACTCCACGACAGCGTGAAATTCCAGTACCTGGTGCAATGCATGACCCCCGGGAGTCCAGCTCGTGCCCTTCTAGAACGCTACCCCCTGTCTGGTGAAAACTACCCAAAAGTGATCAATGATCTCAAGGACAGGTTTGGCAAGGATAAGCTCCTCCGGCAAGTTTACATTCGGGAGTTAATCAAGATTATCATTGAACAGAGACATGACGAGTCTGAAAAAACCTCTTTGACGACTCTGTACGATCGACTACACTCACATTTGAACTCTTTAGAAAGTTTTGGGAAAGTTACAGATCCGAAAGAATTCCTTTACCCCATGGTTGAGTCTGCCCTTCCCCAAGAAACCCTCGCCCTCTGGCAACGCAATCCACAGCGCCAGAAGGATGGCTCAAAAGAGAACCCGCAGAAGTGTGACTTAGACCTCTTGATGGAGTTTTTACGAAAAGAAATAGAGAATAAACAACAGATAAACCTCGCCAGATCTGGCTTTGGACTGAAAAGGAGGAGAGAGACTCTTCCACCGATGACGACGGGAGTTACACCACAGGGAGTGACAGGAGCGGCAGTGACCGGACATGGAGGAGCACCACCTCTCACAAGAAGAAGAGGAAGAGGAGAAAATGCCTGTACTGTGGCGACCCTCAACATGGCCTGACCCGATGCTTGTCATTTGAAACATTGAGCTGGGAGGACCGAAACGAATTTGTGAGACAGAAGAGACTCTGCTATGCCTGTCTTAAGTCTGGACATAGGAAGGACGAGTGTCTCCTGAGGGTCCCTTGTGGAGTAAACCGATATCGTAAAGAACACCACCGGATTCTTCACGTGTTCAGGAGAAGGAAGCAGGACCGGGAGGAGGACCAAGGACAGTGAGGAGGAGGTGAAGGTTGTAGCTGACAACTTCTGCGGAATTTCAACGGTCATGGTGGGAGGAGTGACGCCTGCCTTGGACAGGAAGGACAGACGTAGGAGATGGTACGAGGCCAGGAGAGAAAGCTGGAGAAAGCCCAATCCTCATCACCATGGTAACAACCGAGCTCCACCGCACCGTCTTGACAAGGTGGGAGGGAACACGGACTCCGGATGCAGAGGGAGATCTCTAGAAGAAGGTAGCTCATCTGCCATTCCCAGTACCCCTAGGATTCCTAACCCGCAAAGAACACAAAAAAAGGTCACAGGAAGTGGCCTTTCGGGGTGGGTCCTTCACAAAAGTTGTTAAGGTGGTCTAGGGCTATAACATATGAAAAATTGAACATTTTCTGACAGGGGGTACTTTCCATGCTCTTCCTGCGGTATCCTGTCACTGGTTGGTGACCCGACGTACCTAGGACTCTCAAATTCTGGGAACTAGCACATTAGAACGTTGTCAATTCGAAAAGATATAAGGCAAAAGGTTCTCTTGACTTTCGTATATGATTTGTACAAACGGAAAGGAATTCCCCTGGATTGAATTTTTGGATACCCATTTATTTGCCCGATAGGACGTCCTGTCCAACGCAAACGCAAGGGCCATTCGCTCATTCTTACATACGTCGCCTCAAGATTCTTTGACACATTGTTCTCTTGACAGAGTGCGCTGCGGCCATTACGGTTGATTAGGGCATATCTCATAAGACGCGTAACTGAAAATTACTATCTCACATTTTAAGTTCCGTTTATTTTAAGTTAGAAAGATTTCTTTCATTTTGCCCTACCTGAAGCAAATGATATGCATTTTTGGTGTAATTAATACACCTCAGGTACATTCGTTGTGTGTGTATATTCATAAAGAATTTAAGAAAGGAGTGGGGTGTGGGGTCCATTAGGAGTTACGAACCTAATTGCATTTTCCTTTTTATGGCACTGCTGAACACCATTTCCTTTATCAACATTTATCTACAGTGTCCCAAATATGTACGCGTACCCATCTTGTGCGTCGTTCGCAATGTAAAGTTTTTTCCCTCATCGGCAGAATTTTTGAAACGATCAATTTTATGTCTCACAGCCAAATTTATGTCAAAATAATATTTTGCAAACCTGGAGGTATAAGTTGTATCTGGATTCTGATATCCTCTCTTGTCCATAAAGGGTCTGTACACGAGAAAGCGCACAACTGTTTGCTTATACATATTTCGGCTTAGCCACAAGAAATCATGTTACGGTCAGATTCGAATCCTTGATAAATTCGAAGAATTTTTTCTATCCACGTAAACCATCAAAATAAAAATCATTCGAACTTGGGACAGTGGGATTCGTCCATAAAAGTAATGTTCGGTTTAAGTTTAGTGTGTGGTTTACGTTGATACTTAAATTTTTTCTAATAATTATAATTCCTAGCTGATCTTAACACAATTTCTTATGAATACACCAAAATATAAAGATGCAATTGTGAGCTTTCTCGTCGACACCCTGCCCTATAAATGAAGCGACCAATGGACACGTTATATTTGGGATCCTGTAGAGGATGCACATATATTATCATTATATTGGACCTTTTAAATTTTGAACCCTATAATCTATTTTAAAAACTAAAGCAATTACTTCATAATGATGCTTAGAATGCATATTAATATTTTTCACATTGAGACGAGAGTGCGTTGAAATCATAGACAGGTGAAGTTTGAAACAAGACTAACACATAACGCAGTGTATGTCGCTGCATGAGGAAGTTGATTTCAGTACAAAATTATTCAATACTTTCTGTCCAGAAAAATTGGACTAAAATGTATTGCAATAAAATCCTCGACTTCATAATACAACTAGTTCGAACCGTGACTGCCAATTTTGAATCGAATGATAAAAATGGATCCCCCTCTATGACACCCCGTCAAATCACACGAAGAGGAACACAACCGGCACTAAGGTAGTGAAGGCAGTTATCTCATGTGGTTTGCAATTAATTAATTAATTAATTAATTAATTAATTAATTAATTTTATTCTAATTAAGTTCAATATATTTCCTTAGTACTTGTGACCAGAGAGTCCAATGCAGTGAAATATGACTTCCTGAGCGACCAGACGGATAGTCCCTTACCATTCATCATCCCAATCGCATATATTGAGGTCAACAATGCTGCTGATGTGGCCAACTCTGTCAAACGTGCCCGTGACCTCAATATCCACATTATAGTAAGGACTGGAGGTCATTCTTACGCCAAGTATTCCTTCGGTGATAATTCCACTGTCATCATTGACCTCCGGAACTTAAACGGAGTGGCTGTCCACGAATCTACGAAACAGGCAACCGCCGGACCAGGAGTTTTATTGGCTCAATTGTACTGGGGCGTCTGGAGCCAGAGTCAAAGAAGATTCGGAGTACCTGGCGGCTTCTGTCTGACCGTGGGAATGGGTCAACCACTCGGATGAGGTCAAGGTGGATTTCATAAAATGTTTAGCGTTGCACCAGACAACATTGTCGGATTTGAAATGGTGGATGCAAATGGTGACCTTCGGACTGTCAACAAGGAGAAGAATGAGGATTTGTTCTGGGCCCTTCGTGGTGCTGGCGGTGGAAATTTCGGAATCGTCACTAGTTTCAGATATCGACTTTTCGACGCCAAGGGTCTCAAGTTTAGAAGCATTGCCTTCATTTATAGGTATTTTGCGTATTGACGGATTATTTTTAATTTTTTAATAAAAGTATTCTTAATTAAAAAAAATCTTCAATATGATTTTTATTAATTTTTTTTTCAAAATTGTTCACACAGGTGACAGGTCCGAATTCCAGAGTGTATTCCGTGTTTGGGACAAGTGGAATGAAGAAATTAAGCTGAGGACTGTATATTCTATCTTCACCGTTGTCACGAAAGTATTTATACTTTTTATTATGGACTTCGATTTCAATTTAATGGATGCAGACATTGAGAAACCGAAGAAAATTTTTCCGACAAATACAAGTGGTGATCCCATCGTGAAATCTTATAATTTCATTGAATTCGTTGCATTCAATCCATTCGCTGGTGTGAATATTACTCAGTTGCCGGAATTAGCATCAGTGAACCGGGAAGATCGAACGAAGGACACTTTCTTGGTCAAATCTTATTTCGTCGATAAGGCACTGTTCAAGTATTACGTCTCCCGTTAGGGTGGGTGGGGGTACAAAAAATCTCATTTTGCCTCACCAAGGTGGGAGGGGGGGGGGTGGCGGGAAAACTCACGTATTTTTTAAATTTTCTCAAAAAATGGTCTTACAACAAAAAGAAAGTTCTTTTTAGGATTTGTATTGGTAGACCTAAATGATGCGCGCACGAATAGATAGAACTGGCGTAAAATTGAACAACATTTGAATTCTAACACTGCAAGTGACACAGAAGTTCAGCTATTTTTTGAATCTAGAGATTCGTTTTTTCATTTTTTCAATTGTCTCAAGTCTCGGAAAATGTCAGTAAAT
>JAQFYE010004747.1:0-12920 GCA_034694305.1 Protaphorura glebata
TAACGAGTGAGTCAGGCGGATTTTGGTTTCATGGGTTAGAGAATCTTTTTTCATGTGTTAGGGCTTAACGTTATTCCATGGGTTAGAAAAGTTGATGAATCTGCGTACTCTAGCATCCTACTCTCGGGCTACAAATGCAAATAGATTTAATTACAATTAATTTTACGACAATAGGTAGCAGCAAGTTCAAAAAAAATTGTACACGATTTTGTGATACAACTTCATTAATCTGTAACTCAATTCAAGGGACCTACGGTTTTATAATAATTTTATCGAAATTCACAAAACTTAGGCATGAGATGACGCCTGATGGGAAATTGTTCTGCCTGGTGGGACACACATGACCTTCCTTTCCTGGCTTGTGGGAATGGGAATCTCCATCTGAGCACTGAAGAAATGTACGGAATAAATTCATGTCAAAATTTATAACTGTCAATTTAATAAAATTATAGTTTAAAATACTGTTACCAGACTCGTGGCTAATAAAGGAAGTGCAAATGCTATATACTGTCTCGGTTCCCACGGTTAAAAATTTGTCTCTCGCATGTTTATATATTTACAGGGTGGATCATGCATTTATCCAAGATTGTTTGACTTCTCCCCCTAGGTTAGTCCATACGCAGATTCATTTTTTTTTATATTTCAGGGGGGAAGGGGCAGGGGTTGTCAAGGAATTTTGCATTTATCCTTATATGCATCCGATCACAAAAGCGCAACCCTACAATTCCTGGAGAACAATCATATTCTGTATGGAACAGTGGGTTACCAATTTATTAAGATGCGACTGCAGTTTTTTTTCGTACTTCCGGTGTTTGACTATGGTATGCAGCAGGTCAAATTTTTTTAAGCAGCACGATGAGGAAAATTTCAAAATGTTTATTTTAATACCTTTGATATTTACGCGATTCCTCCCGTGAGCAACACTTAAACTGTGGAATTTAAAAAAATACCCTGACAGTGCATCGTAGCATTGTGGTGCAACCAGCCCCGTATCATTTCGCTATGTCGAATGTGTGTGTGATTCCCTTGGTTAGGCTAACAATGCTTGGCCTGGTGTTGGATTTCATCCACTTAAGTATTTTCCTACTGCGTCTACTGTTGAGTTCAAAAATAAGAAAGGCCGTTATATTAAGATTTGCTAATCGTAAATGTCAAAATTGGGAAATGAAACGAGTTCTTTTGAATTTTTTATAAAAATACATTTTTTGAGACCAAGTCAATATTTTCTAAATTATGAATTTTTGAAACAGGGTATATTCATTTGGAACACCCTGTAGATACAATAGATAGATGCTAGATTCATTTATTTGGTAAAATTTTTCAGAGTCAACTATTATAAATAAGCGGACCATGTTGAACAACAGAATGATGACTAGATAACAAATGAGTACAATTACCTAAAGATAATTGTACCTGTACGACAGGGTGATACTAGTACGTACGCAAATTGGTTGACCTCTATAGTGTCTCCGAAAAGAAACCGGAAAATGCCTGATGGATTCAGAATCAGGTAATCGGTTGGAGGAATAGTAACCGAATATTCTGTACATCACTAGTACCAGTACCTGCTATAAACCAAATTGACACCAACCCAATTTACCCAAAAACAAATGGCCAAAGTTTACTGCGAATGTGAATTAATGCGTGAGGTCTTATTTCTTGAGTGAAACCATGCAGGATTTCCATTACGGTAAAATTTAGATCGATCTTCGAAATTGTTCTTCTCAAAAGTAAAGTATACCCGAAATAAGTTTTTCGCGTCCTGGCGCCTTCAACAAAACTTGAAAATCTGAAAATAGATTTGTCTGAACTTACCAGGCAACAAAATGTTTCGGATTCGAGTGAATCCAAATTTTCGTCACAATAACAACCAAAGACAAAAAACAAAAAACAACTGATTTGGGTTCACTAAAACTCAACGCCACACCTTCCCGACTCACTTTTAGTAGTTTCCTTCAAAATTCATAACCAGATCTATTGGTTCCAAATTTTTTCCAAATTCACAGTACACTATTCCAAATTCTAAATTATCAAGGCTCATCCGTATACTTTCTTAATCTTTGACTATTTTCTCAAAATTTCATTGGCCAAATTCTTATCGTCAAGTGATAATTCATTCTACTCAATTTTTACATTTTTACATTATCATCTTCCATTGCCTTTAACATGACGCCGACTGAGTTTAAGAGGTTAATGAATGTCCTCCGGTCCTTGATCAATGGCACGGAGCAAAAACATGAAGCGATTCAGGTGTTGCTAGAAATCATCAATGAACACAGTATGAACCCTGCCAGGGCAACTCTAAATCGTGGTCAGCGTCCACCACCCCCACCAGGAAATCGTCGGATTCGTAGTCGGGGTCAAGGTTAACTCAGACAATTACTTATAAAATCTCGTGTCCGGAAAATTGGAATTATAATTTACAGAAAAAATAATAAGTTCATCGAAATATATGGCCAAACAAATATTTCCACTCTAAACCAACTACATATGTTTTCAAATCATCCTTCCAGATAATAGAAACAACAATACACCGGAGGTTTTTCGAGGTAATTGCCTCCCCAAACGTGCAGCAGTTGATCGGAGCCCCAACGTAACTGGAATATCCTATAGACCACGACCAGAAGGTGTGTTTTGCACTTAGAATTCGCTCGTGCAACCGTTTAACGGGAATTTTCTTACAAAATGGATTAACGAATGCAGCAATGTAATTATTTGATTTTTTAAACTGTCTTCCAGATCCTCCTGCTCTTGATCCAGACTTTGAAGTTCCAGCGGGATTCCAATTTTTTGATGATATCCGTGACAACTCAGGCGGTCGTTTGAGTCAGTGTATTCGAGCGGCGGATCGTCCAAGTAATTACTTTTATGATTATTTTTAGACTTGAACCTGCCAATGTATATCTATCTGCGCAAATTCTAAGTGCAAAACGCACCTTCTGGTCGTGATCTATAAGATATTCCAGTTACGTTGGGGCTCCTATCAAGTGCTGCTTGTCTGGGGAGGCAATTACCTCGTAAGACCTTCGGTGTATGTTGTTTCTGTCAGATGAATTTGGAAGGATGATTTGAAAACATAGTTGGTTTAGAGAAATATTTGTTTGGCCCTATATTTTGAAGAACTATTTTTTCTGTAAATTCTAATTCCAATTTTCCGGACACGAGATTTTATAATAAATGCTAAACGTATTTGGAAGACCACAACAATTCGTACTCCAAACGGTGATTTTTTAAACTATGTACTTCTTGGTAAAACAAATTATTTTTGGCTAAATAATTGATCCCACTGTTTCAAGAACCCGATTCAAATGTAACCGATAGATTACAATCTTAGTTTCGAGTCACGACACATACAAGGTTGAAAATGAATTAAGGAAACAAAAATAATACATCTCGTATACAGGGTGCAGAATAAGTAGGTGATAAGGTTAAATGAATTGTACATTACAGAAAATAGTTCAATCTTGTAATTATTCCACCTGCATTTATGGGTCATTAATCTAGAGAGTCTATACTGATTATTGAATGCATCATTGTAATCACTTCAATTTTTATAACTGCTTTCCAGATATTCCACCTGTGGACTACTCCAATCCATCATCAAGTAGTCCAGGTAAATACTATTATTTGTTCTAAGAATAATTACAAGAGAACCTGTTCCTGATGACCAGGTTCTATCGACCAAAAAGTGCTCATTTGTACTGGTGCTCGTGAGATATGGGGAATTTAATATTAGCATAGAACGGTTGGACGACATCGTCTCAACCAAGTACTATCACTCTAGAACTAGGTAAATGTACAGGGTGTGCCATAGTGCTCTTTGGTCATTTTTAAAATTTCATTCGCTAATTGAGTGGAATGTCTTATTCGAATGGCTTAAAACGAAGTCTGCGAGCAAAGGGGTTATCCTACGGTGATGGTTGAATGGTTGACACACTTTCATACGGGTAAAAATTTAACTGGGTCACTGCACACTTTGAGGGGTCAGTAAGGTTGTTAGCGAAAATTTCGATTTTTCCGGTAACATTATGAATTTTGATAATCAGGGTTGTCGATTATGCCATTACAGAGTCATCATGCCTTTGGTCGGGCGACGAAAACACTCCTGCGAGTAGTTCGAGTAGTGGTGGACCGTCTCCTCCAGGTTAGTCGTGTTTTGTTTTTTCTAAAATGGAATACAGTAAAACCTGTCCCAGGCGACCTGGATGGTCCGCCTGGTGATGCAAACGTGTCGCGTGGTGTGGTTTTCGATGGACTTCTTGGCCAGGGCAGGGATATGAACTGCCTACCCGGGGTACCCGCTGGAACGAGTTTCACTGTAACTGCAATTACAAGTTTAAATTATTCTTAAATTAAAAAGAAATCTTATCGTCCAATTGAGTTCTCCACACTGTATTGGGACTGTCTGGAAATATTCCAAAGAATTAACGAAGAATAAAATTATCATTATAATTTTTGTTATACTGAAGTTTCAAGGCATCTAACATCTGTTTAAGACAATAAATAGGACATGATTTAAGTATCTTAAAATTTTCATTCGTCACTTTGAAGTGTCTCTCATTTTGTAACCATTTCGAAACTTTTCTTGGCAGGTGCTTCAGGTGTAAATGGAGTACCTAATTTTCGTCAACAACGCCGACAACTCCAACAACTTTTAGGCGTCTCATTAGATTCCTCGTACGGGTCGGAAGGTTTACCAGGTAATTGCGTTCCAAAGCAGTTCTATGCCAATTATAGCTACTACACAGGCTTGGGTCAATTACTTTGAAATTGTAATTAATTACAAATTACACCCTCACTTTTTAAAGCAATTAATTACAAATTACAAATTACATGCAAAATTACGAGAGTAATTGATTGCAATTACAATTACGTAATTGTAATTGTAGTGTAATTGTGTGTAGTGTGGTGAACACATTGTTCAAATTGTGGAAAGCATGGTATTCTTAATGCCATGAGACGTTTAAAATCAAAACTAAATATTTTCATTGCGCACATTGAAAATGTTTCGACGGATCCAGTGCAGGGACCCTGTATACCTAATTTTTGTGGTTAGCCAAATCTTGTCTAAATGATTTCTAAAATGTTTCTCTTAGCCAGAGGTCTTATAGACCTCTGCGTAAGAGACTAATTATTGTTACAACTAAAATATCTCCCAGCAATGGATTTGATATTCTCTGATATCTTCTAAAATTTGATTTCGAAAGTTATCAGGCAATAATTAGATTTCTCGGGCAACACTATTAATAGTACGTTCTATTACATTACAGCCCCCAGAAGTTTTGCGGAGGGTTCAGTTATTCCTGACAATGACACTTATTACGATAACTACTTCGACGGGCAGGGAGGTAAGTCCCATTCTATTTTATTTCGAAACAAATTCGTATAACCTGTTTTTCTGTAATTGACAGAAAAAAAGAATAAGTTCTTCAAAATATAGGGCCGAACAATTATTTCCACTCTAAACCAACTATGTTTTCAAATTCGTCCTTCCAGGTTCTGAGAACAACTATAATACACCGGAAGGTCCACGAGGTAATTGCGTCCCCAGGCACGCAGCAGTTGATCGGAGCCCCAACATCACTGGAATATCCTATAGACCACGACCAGAAGGTGTGTTTGGTTTGTACTTACAATTCGCTAATGCAACCGTTTAGCGGATTTCTATACAAATTGTTTTACGCAGTTTGGATTTTCCAACTAAACATATTAACGAATTCAATCCATAATAATTTGATTTACTGCTTTCTAGATGGTCCTCCACCTGTGGCAGACTTTGAAGTTCCTCCGGGTTTTCAATTTTTTGAAGATATCCGTGACAACTCAGGCGGTCGTTTGAGTCAGTGTAGGCAAGCGGCGGATCGTCCAAGTAATTACTTTTATGATTATTTTTAGACTAGAACCTGCCAATGTATGTATTTCTACTCAGGTTAAGTTAGGTTAGACCCAGAAGACATACAACTGGTCAGCAAATGTTAAACGTATTTTGAAAGACCAAAATAAGGCGTGCTTCAAGCGGTGATTTTTTAAACTACTTCTTGGCAAAACAAATTATAGTGGCAAAATTATCGATTCCACCGATTCAAGAACCCGATTCAAATGTGTGAGATTCTAATAGTAAGGTTCCAGTCATAACTTATCCAGGGTTGAAAATGAAACAAACAATATAATACAAATATGTAGGGTGGGGAATGAGTAGATGGTGAGGATTTATAAATTGTACATTGCAGAAAATAGTTGAATCTTTTAAAAATTATCCGATTTGCATTTATAAGTCAATAATCTAGAGAGTCTGTGTTGACTAACAGATGCATTATTGTAATCACTTGAATTTTTTAACTGCTTTCCAGATATTCCACCTGTGGACTACTCCGATCCATCATCAAGTAGTCCAGGTAAATCCCGTTATGATTTGTTCTAAGAATATGAGAACCCGTCCCTGCCGACCTGGTTCTATCACCAAATTTTCCTCATTATACTGTACTGGTGCTCGTGAGAAATGGTGAATTTAACAACATATAGCAAGGGCGGACGACACAGTTCGGTCGTCTCAACTAAGTATTAGCATAGTTCGGGTCAAGTCACTCTAGAACTGGTTGAGTTAAATGTAGAGGGTGTGTCACAGTGCACCAGACCTGTAAGGAAAATCCTATTCGAAGAATGGGTATGGCTTATAACGAAGGGTCCTGTCTTAGGGTGACCATTCGATGGATGACTAACTCTTGAAACGCAGTCACACATTGGTGAAAATTGTAACCCAAAAATAGAATGTGTCATTCAACTAGGTCACTGTACCCTTCGAGGGGTCAGTACGGTTATTAGCGAATGTTTCGATTCTTCCCGTGACATTATAAATGGATTTGTAATTCTTGATAGTCATGGTCTTCTTTTATGATATTATAGATTCATCAGGCTACACGGCCGGGAGCAGCGGTTCTTCGAATGGGTGTGGATATTCACCTCCAGGTTAATCCTGTTTTAATTTCTCTAAAAAGAAATACAGTGGAACCTGTCTCAGACGACCTGGTGACACGCACTGTCGCGTAGTGTCTACCGCAGGGCAGAATGGGGATGCGAACCTCAGATAGCCCCTTGAACGGGTTTCACCGTACTTCAATTACAAGCTTAAATTAGCAAAACTTCTTATCGTCCAGTTGAGTTCTCCACACTGAATTTAAAGTCTGGAGTATTCCGAAAACCTGAGGAAGTATAAAATTCTTCATATATGTTTTCTTATTTCAGACAATAAATTAAACATCTATTTATCTATCTTAAAAAGTTGCATTCATCACTTTGAAGAACTTTGACGAACATTATTGTTCAAAAACCATTAATTTGTTTTATGGTGTTCAGAATGCCATGAGACATTTGAAATCTGAAACAAAACAAATACATATTTACATTTCGCACTTTGAAATGTTAAGGCACTCCCAGTGCAGGGAGACAACCCATTTTTTCGTGGTTAGGGTACTTGGGTACTTAGGTTTAAGAATCTTGTCTAAATCGTTTCTAAAATGTTTCTCTTAGTAAGAGGCGCTCAGGCGGGTGCTCCAGGATTCCAGAACTCTAGGGTGCCCATATTTCGACCTGTGCGTAAGTCTCTTGCAACTTAAATTATCTGCCAGCATTAAATTCCGTATTCTTTGATATGTTCTATAATTCGAGTTCAAAAAATAAACCAGCAACCTGGTAACGTTGATAATTGTATGTACGTTCTATTACATTACAGGCCCAAGACGTTGCGTGGGGGGGTCAAGTGCTCCTGACAGTTGGTACGATGACTTCTCAGACAGACAGGGAGGTAAGTCCCATTATGAATTATTCTGGACTAAATTACAGTATAACCTGTCGTGTGCGACCTGGCCGAAACGGGAGACACAAACTATGTTCTCCGAAATGTGCAGGGAACATCTTAGAATATTTCCAAGTGATCAGACATGTATTTCATCCGACATTTTGTTTTTATCTTGAAGAACCATTCATTTAATACCCTTTTCTGCTTTTTAATTATTGAACATTTGAATTCGCCACTTTCAAAACAATGACCAACGACCTCATTATTGTTGAAGAACTTCTTCCATATTATTTTGATAATTTGTGGATGGTCTAAGTTTTTGTTTACCTATTCTGGTACTATTTCGAAAATATTTTCTGTAGAAAACTGCGTTCCGGTTGAAGTATTTGAATCGGATTCAGTAAATCCGTTTTGATTTGTTCCAATAAAATGCAGTAGAAACTGTCCTAAGCGACCGAATACGGGAGACACAACGCCCTCGTATGGTGTAGTTTCCATTTGACTCATATTTAGAGATTTTTTATTTTTGACCTGATTCTCGGCCAGGGGGCTGCCGACTCAGGTGGTCGCTACAACAAGTTTTTCTTCTCCAAATAAGTATTTCCAAAAGTTTACACTCGGATGCATAGTTCACACAAAAATGCAATCCCGAAGCAGTTCCCACCGATAAATCACTTCGACTCGTACACAAGGGTAGCTTTTCTCTTAAACATATCAGTTGACAATTATTTGCACTTACGTTTCGTCCTGGACCAATTTCCAGTCTATGAAAAAGATGAATAAAGAACAAAGATATTTCCACGTCAGAATTCTTGTTCAAAGTTTTTATTCACAAAATTTTCTCCGGGCTACAATTAAACAAGGGAGGGGGTTTCCGACAAGATTTTCATCCTTGAAAATCTCTTTCTTTCTATTATTTATGAAAACGATTCCAAATAATTAGAATTAGATAGAAATACTTGAAAATTAATTTAATTTTAAGCCGATTCTGTTTTAATACATTACATATTTTCAGATTTTTCTGACGGGGGTGCAGGGGCTTTTGCGAATTTTGATGGTTCAGGAAGAGCAGGTATGTCTCCGAACCCGGATCCTTAATATTTCAACTTAACAAAATTTTACGTGACGACTGCAAGTGTGTTGTCAACCGAACACTTCTGACATTTAGAGATGTCAGTCATCTTTTTTTTTTACTGGATTTCATTTCTTTATCATAAGACTAAGACTTTCCAACCCAAACAGATAAAAATTAGTATCTTACAGTGATGGTATTCGAACGAATGTTTAACCGCCGCTTCATCCAGCTATGACTAGTCCAACATTTCCAGCAGATTCCTTGCAAAACTCTTCAGTCAAATTCTTCCTACAAGAACACTTCCAGAAGAAATTCTTCCAATATGTCAGATCTAATGTACATCTGACATCTTGTATTTCGGACTTCCCAGACAACATTTCTCAAGAAATATTTCCCGAGATAATTATTTTCATCTGATTACCTGTCAGACTATTAGATATTCTTCACAAGCAAGAATAAATTAGACAAAGTTTTCGCCCAGCGTTAATTCCCGGATTCGGCGATTATTGTCTAAAATTTATCAATCTTTTTTCCCGCGGCTTCAATTCTTCGACACATAAGAACGTGTTTATCCATGTACGCAATTTTGAACTATCTCCTACATTCTTTTTTAAACATTCTGACCATGCCTTACTATAATATAAATCTCAGGAAACCAGTATGATCATGACCTCCAGAGTTTAAAGAATGGTTATTATACTCCATTCTACTAAATAAAGTGTCTTTCATTTTGTAACCAATTCGAAAAATTTCTTGGCAGATGCTGCAAGTGCTTGCTCTTCAGGAGTAAATAGAGTGCCTAATTTGCTTCAACAACGCCGAGGAGTCCAACAACAATTAGGGCTCCTACTAGATTCCTCGGACGGTTCGGAGGTTTTACGAGGTAATTGCGTCCCCAAGCATGCAGCAGTTGATCGGAGCCCCAACGTAACTGGAGTAGCCTGGAGACCAAGACCAGAAGGTGTGATTTGTTTGTACTTATAATTCACTAATACAACCGTTTAACGGATTTCTATACGAATTATTTTACGCAGTTTGAATTTTCGAACTATAAACAGATTAACGAATTCAGTCCATAATAATTTGAGTTACTGCTTTCCAGATGGTCCTGCTCCTGTGGCAGACTTTGAAGTTCCTCCGGGTTTTCAATTTTTTGAAGATATTCGCGACAACTCAGGCGCTCGTTTGAATCAGTGTAGACCAGCTGCGAATCGACCACCATGTAATTACCTTTATGATTATTTTTAAAATAATCATAATTTTAAAGCTTAAGGTTAGAGCCAGAAGTTAGCAGAGGTTGAACGTACTTGGAAGACTACGACAAGACGTGCCCCGCACGGAAATCTAAACTATTTCTTGCTAAAACATAAATGCTAATTATAGCGTCCAAATAATCGATCCCACTGATTCGAAAACCCGATGCAATTGTAATCGACTGTTGGTTTTTTGCACTCATGACTCATCCAACATTGAAAACGAATCAAGGAAACAAAAATAATACAAATATGCAGGGTGGGGTATAAGTAGGTGATAAGATACGAATTCCGGACACATAACAGAAAATAGTTAATCCTGTAAAACTTATCTCTTCTGCATTTATAATACTAAAGTGCAGTTGTACTGATTAATGAATGAAGCATTGTAATGACTTGAATTTTTCCAAATGCTTTCCAGATGCTCTAAACTACTCCAATCCGTCATCAAGTAGCCCAGGTAAATGCCATTATGATTTGTTCTAAAAATAATTACATGAGAACCCGTCCTTGGCGACCTGATTCTGTCAACCAAAAAGTGATCATTTGTACTGATTCTCGTGAGCTACGGAATATTTACTCGTGAGATACGGAAAATTTAAAATGATATAGCACGAGTGGACGACACAGTTCGGTCGTCAACCAAGTTGTCGCCAAGTTCAGGTCAAGTCACTCTGGAACTGGAAACGAAAATGTATTGGGTTAGGTCGAGATAAATGTTACAGGGTGTGCCAAAGTGTTTTAGGCAGATTTGGTTTGATTCCCTGCTTGGAAGGAATATGATTCTAACGGGCATGTCTTAAATAATCCCAATTCGGTTGAATGATTAACTACTTCTATTGCAGTCTCATATAAAATTGTAATCCAAAAGTACATTGTATCACCCAACTAGGTCACTGGACCCTTTGCGGGGTCAGTTAGGTTATTAGCAAATACGTTTTGATTTGTAATTCTTGTAATCAGAGTCGTCGTTTACGAAATTACAGATTCATCAGACTACATAGCCGGGAGCAGCGGTTCTTCGAATGGATGTGGATATTCCCCTCCAGGTAATCCTGTTTTGATTTTTCTAAAAAGAAATACAGTGGAACCTGTCCCAGACGACCTAGACGTGGCTTTGAAGAAATATGGCCAACACATTGTTCAAATTCAGAATGCCATAAAACTTTTAAAATCTTGAACAAATGTTTTCATTCCGCACTTCTAGTTTACTTTGGAATAGAAAAAAAGTCTGAAATCTTTTCTAAAATTGTTCTCTTAGGCAGAGGCTATCAGACACCGAATGCTCCAGGATTTCTGCTCCCTGGTGCTCCCGTTACTCCCGTATATAGACCTCCGCGTAAGTCTCGTGTAACCAATTAAAATTACGACGAAAATATCTGCCAGCAATGCATATGATATTCTCAGATATCTTTAAAATTACTAAATATTACGTTCTATTGTCTTATAAAATGTATATTTCATTACAGGCCCAAGACGTTGGGCGGGTGGCTCAAGCGCTCCTGACAGTTGGTTCGATTTCTCAGCCGGTCAGGGTCAGAATCAGAGTCAGTGTCAGGGAGGTAAATCCCGTTATGATTTCTTTTAAAACAAATTACAGTAAAACCTGTCCTAGGTGACCTGGATACATATAGCTGGTTCTCAACACTTTGTTGGAAGCATCCGAAAAAATTCGCAATCATATATTTCTCCAGATATTTTGTTTTTTATCAAGAAGAACCATGCATTTAATTCACTCTTAATTCTTTAATTATTTTTGACAAATTTTCCTCGCCGCTTTCAAAATATTGGCCAACGACAACATTATTGTTGAAAAAGTATTGCATTGCTTTTTTTTTTACAGAGGCAAAAAGTGTTCAGAGTGCCATAAAACAGTAAAAACCAAAGGCAAATGCTAAAAGCTTCATTTTGCGCTTTAACAATTTCTGGATGGTCCCATTTTTAGTCTACCTACGTATTCTGCATTTAGTAATGTTTTGAAAACACTTTTTAGAATTTTTTTCTCCGGGTGCGGGTGGAGCAGCTGGGTTTGACTCAAGCGCTCCTTCAAGTTGGTATCAGCCATCATTGTCTAATCCAGGTAAATCCCTATTGATATTTTACAAATACTTCCGAGAATAGTTTTCCCAATGACATTATTTCCTTACGATATTTCCCCTTCCATGATTATTTCATGAAGGTTTCGTCCAACGATTTTTTGAATACTGCAATTTCAAAACCAAGAATACGCATTTCCTTTAAAACCAAAGGTTTTTATCCCTGAAAATCTAGTTCGACCTTCTACATACAAAAATTCGTATCCGAATAATGAAAATACTAACTGACAATTAATCTAGTCGCAATCGTGTTTAAAATTTTTTTTTCAGATTCTCCTACTGGGTTCAATCCTAACTTTACCTCTTCCCCTATTCCTGGTCGTAGTGCTGGAGCTGATTGCAGTTTTGGTGCAGGAACACCAGGTGTGTCAACGTTTCTAACGTAGACTAAATTATATGCATTTGTCTGAGTTCTATTGTATCCTTGTAGCAATTATTTTTTTCCACGAAACCCATTTACAGCTTAAGTGGTGTAATTAAAGTGTTAGTGCTATTTCTGAATAATAATTTTAAGTAAAATCAATTTCAATTGTTGCGAAAATATATCTCCATTTCGTGACGCTCAGTCAAAATGAATCTAATTAATTTTTTCCATACTCTAACCACAACGGGGAGAGAGTTATGTTCCACAGGGTGACTCATAAGTAGTTGGCCACCGTCGAACAATGCCAAGAGTTTCAGGACGTTTACCAAAACTTCAT